>JAMZAV010009643.1:0-24815 GCA_024449915.1 Sweltsa coloradensis | reverse complement strand
CAAGAGCTCACTTACTGTAGCCTCTGCCCTGAACACCTTGTTTCAGTTGAATGGAGCTCATTGTTTCATTGTCTCCTGTAATTTCTCTTAAATAGATCCGTTTCGTCACTACATATGAAATGAGACAGTATTAATCCAATAATGTCATGCCAATGTTCTCTCTAACGGTGGTGGTCATGTTGCAGGAGCATCCGTACAACTCCGTGCCGTGCGGCGACTGTTGGGAGGACCGGCTGGACAAGCTGCTCATCTGGGAGCCTCTGATGAGCCCGAACACCTCCACTCCCGCCCCGGTCCCCGGCACAGGGATGTGTCTGTGCAAGGGCAGCATCAACCCCCCGATCAAGGGTCGCAACCAGCTCTCGCAGCCGGTCAAGATCGTCTCCCGCACGGAGCAACTGAACCTGCAGCTGCTGGTCGACTCCTGCGCACGCCGCGTCCAGCTACTTCAAACACCCCACGCCGCTGTTCGAGGCGAGCTACGAGTTCGTGCACGGCCCCCTCTGTGGCCCTCCCCTCATCCCCTCCGTCACCGACGGCGAGCTTCACTTCCCCTTTTACGAGGCGCTCGGCTACGTCGAGCCGCCCAAGACGATCATGTGCATCTGGGAGCTGCGAGTGGAAAGAGAGCGAGACCTCTGGATCCACTTTGACAAACTTAAGTTCGCCTCGAAGACCTGCGAGGAGGGGTACATTGAGGTTTACCTGCCTGACAAGCCAGAGCCCATGCTCAAGGTCTGCGGCGAGAACATCAGCGCGGCGAAGGACTTCCCTATCCTCTCCGCGGCGGAGCTTGCCGCGTCGTCCGGCGGGGATGGACCCTCCATCAAGATCCAGTTCATCGGGACCCTCTCGCCTGCGCGCGCATCCTTCAAGATCGCCTGGACGGAGCTGTTCCATCTCCCGCGCAACGCGGAGGGTCATCTGATGACGTCACGCCTCACGGAGACGGGCGCGGAAGACGGTGGCAATGCGGAGACCTACGAAGGGTGCGAGTTTATGTGCCCGGGCGACTCCGGACTGTGCATACCACAGCGGCTAGTCTGTAACGGCGTCATCAACTGCCCGAACGTTTCCATGACGGTCGTGGACGCGAGCGAGTCGGGGACGGGTACCGGGGTCGTCCTAGGCCCGAGCGACGAGTCCGTGGAACTATGTGCGAGGGTGGAGGTGGACAGCGTGAACTGGCTGGCGATAGGGGCGGGTGCGGCCGGCGGAGGGATTCTCGCCATCTCGTGCCTCGTGGTGTTGTGCAGGGCTTGCTGCTACAAGCGGGCAGAGGAGGATGACATCGACGTGTCTTACTGATGCCACGCTCACGACCAGCTCAAGGGCTCGCAAGATATCGTCGTTAGCTGGTAGAACACCGACCAAACCACTGCGTTCGTTACTAGACCATACGGAAATAATTTTCATATTTGATATATACGAAACATATACAAATGTATATATGTTATATGAGGCATATGATAGGTCCATATATGACATGTGTAAAACTTGTAAATTTCATATATATTGTAACTTATATTTTTCTACATACATTTTCCATATGGTGACATAAAACATGCATACAATAAAAACGTATCAAACATATATGAAACATACTTCATTGAATTATATGTAACTTGTAAGCATATCACATATAATCCAAATATGACACATACATAATACTTATATTATGGATATGGGAATCATGTATGAAGGAGTAATCCACACATATAAGTTTTATATAAGAACATCTACATAATATACATTTATTATATTATTTAAAATTTTTATAAATTGGTAGTCTTGAGTCACTCATATGACTAACATATAATTAAAATGTATGAAACATAAATGATAGATACAAGAGTGAATTATATAAAACTTATGAGGCTATCACATGTAATCCAAATAGGGAACAGTAATGGCACTTGTATTTTTCATATGGGAAGTATGTATGAAGGAATAATGCTCACATATAAGGTTTATATAAGTAACATGTACACCTACTCTATAAGTTACATATAAATAAATTACACTTAACATACATGATGTTTGATAGGTCCCCATACACTTAAATATTATATTTGGCAAATGAAACATGAATACACATTTATAGATATAAGGCCCAAATGGCATATGAAACATGGTTTTCTTTTTGTATTGTAATATTTTCCAAAATATGTTAACATATAATATTTATCGTAGTAATAGGTATGAATAAATGAAACATGTTACATAACCGCTCTTTTATATTATACAAAGGGTTCTTTACAAAAATAAAAAATGGAATATGTAGTTACCCTTTAGGGCGCCGCAGCCAAGCCGCGGTGCGCTAACACACTCGGGCACCTTTTACAGCAAGCCGAGTTGGGGTGTTTTCGAGGTGTTACCCAGTCATCAGGAGACTTAGGCACCTGACAAATCAAATCAAATGTCAAATTTGATTGGGGAACGATCATTTCTTTCTGGGTGAAAAAATGAGTTGTAACATGCTCAATATCACTTTGAAGGCATTATATCACATTGGATGAAGTATTTTTTTAATAGAAGAAGATGTACAAAAAATAAGAATGTTGTAAATTTTGGCAAACTTGGATGAGGGTTACACGCTACTATGTTTTATTTTGACGCGCGCCTGGGGGCATGTGACGCAGGTGGATGGGGACCTGCTGAGCTGACCGAGCCGGCCGGGCGAGGGTAGACACTCAGTTAGAACACGTGTTGAATTAGTAAGGGGGTGACATTCTGTGTGAATGGAGCATTCGCAGATTTATTCTAGCACGGTGACAGCTCAACAAGTGTTTTATGTACTAATTTAATTAATGTAATAGTGAAAAGCATTACAAGGTTTGTCAAGATGTGTGAAGAGTACGGATGGCTCAGTTTGTCTCACCATATCCTGAGCCCGGCGTTTTAGGGTTCAATGAAACTAGGATGTCGCCTGCTCTATTATAAAAGGTTGTAAACCCATCCGAATTTGACGGGAAGGATGGGCCTCTCCGTAATAACAAAGTACAATCACATCCGATGCAAGTTGGTTGCAACCTCCCGAGTATCGAAAACCACTTGTTCGCCTGGGTTTAGTGGTTTACTCTTCTTGCTGCGCCTACATAATGCCGCGCAAGATCAACATTTCAATTACACTCGCTCCATCAATATCATCCCCATACAGGATATAGGGCCAAGGTCGCACTGGAGTGACTGTACTTTACTGCTCTGCGGAGTCCACTTCAGTTGTCAAACTGTGATACGTTTACAATGCGACCACCACAGCCTGCGCTCTTTGAACCCACAAAACGCCGGGCTCAGGATATGATGAGACAAAGTTTAATTGTAGTGTGGATTTTGTCTTCTTTTAGGTTCTAGTTGTTTTTTTAAGTTAGTGATAAGTGTGTCATACAAACAGAGAGAAGGGAGCTATTCCTAACGTCCTGTACTTGGAAGCTGGAACAAACGCTTTTAACTGACCCGTCCCGTGCCCGATGGTATTGAATGGGCGGCGGGCAGTGAAGCGGCCGCATTCAGTCGAGTCGATCGGTACATTACACATTACATTACACTGTTGTTATCTAAAATAAAGATGAGTCAAAATAAACAACGAAATTTTAAAGCAAAATCTATGTTTATCTTGGCATTCTGATAGGTGTTTTTACAATGTCTGAAATTGTGTAATGTTTTTGCAGATATTTGCAGATAGGCGGTTTTATAATAAATATTGCTTTTTGTGTCTCCTGAACAATGTCAGAAAACACTGGTAGAAGGTTTTGCGGTTCCAGCGATGGTAAAAAGGACAGAAATCACCTAGAGAATGCGCTAGTGTCGAGGGGGCGTAGCATGACATGGCCGCCGAAGGAGGATACCTTTGTGAACACCCATACCTTTAATTAAAATAAGGGGAATTATAGCAGAATTATTGCTTGTATTGATATAGTAAATATTTCATTTGAGATATGAGCGTACACATGTTTTAAGCAAGCACAGTGTAAATATAAGGTTTTGGGGGACAAATATGTCATAAGACCACTAAGTGAAGAAGAGGTATCATGTGGCTTAATATGAATTTTAAATCTAGCATTTGTGATATAGATTTATATTAGCATTTCTAATTAAAATACCTACGGATATAGTCTGTAGGGCGTATGTGAACGTAAACGTTGATATAAACCGCTTATTTCTGTGGCCGTTGTATTATTCCAGAGAACAACGTTACAGTGTACAACATACTTTGAAATTATATCAATATACTGTCTAAATTTATTAATATCAAAGCAAAATATTTATTTATGTTCTATAATGTATCATGTCGAATATGGAATGGAATGCAACACTAGAGTAGAGCACACAGTGTCTCACCTCTATTAAAATCCAGCAACAACAATAAAGCCACTCAAGCTTTGTAAAGATTGAAGACAATAAAGCAATAAACATTTTACGTTCCTAAATTATAAGAATGCAAAATATACAATTACGGGACAAAACACCAATATAAAAAGAACATTGGGAATAACTAGGAAAACGCTCAGTTGGACGCGTTGTTGAGCGAGCACCGGTACGTGCAACACGACTCGAGTACGACATTCCCATAATGTTACATACCAATACGTCTTCAAGGTCTTGACCGATTTAGCTGAAAATTTGTAAAATAGGGGAGAATGGATAAAATCCACCGCCATCTAGAGGACCTTGACATCATTTCTTTGGGAAAACTATTTTACTCTTGATTTCTTCTAGATGGCAGTATATAGTGACCAGAATTCTTGTGCGACTTTTCGTTGCCATGGTAACGTTACTTTGTTAAAATGTAATTTCTATCTACACTACTACTTATCGAATCAAAATAAAATTTAACATATTCGTGACCGGACGGACATTCTAAATGATTTGGCTACCTCAGATTTTGTCGCCGTTTAGTTTTAAAAAAAAACTTTAAATTAACTTTAATGTAACTTTATAACTTTTTGAACGATTTTGCCACAAAAACTACTGGCATTCAATCGGGAACGAAACTTGCGGATGGTCAAAATTTCAACTCGATCCGAGCCTCCGTTTGACCGCTATCATGAGCCAAAAAAGCTGTGCGACTTTCCGTTGCCATGGTAACGGGACTTTGTTATAATGTAATTTCCATCTACACTACTTATCGGATCCAAATAACAATAACATATTCGTGATCGGACGGACATTCTAAATGATTTGGCCACCTCAGATTTTGTCACCGTTTAGTTTGAAAAAAAAAACTTTCGATTAACTTTAATGTAACTTTTTAACTTTTTAAACGATTTTGTCACAAAACTATACAGCTACCCGCCTAGGTGGTATGTACATGTGTGCAAAATTTCAGGTCGATCAGAGAAACGGTGAGGACCTGTATCGAAGCAGTAACAAAAAAAAAAAAACAGACATTCGAGCCATAAGAGTCAAGTGGAGACGCTCGCTACGCTCGCTCAACAAGACAACATGGGTGTGTTTTTAATTTTTTCGGAATCATGGTAGCCTGAGTATAAAAATGTAATAGTTCAATTTTATATCCTTATGCACCTACTCTTGAGGGGATTTTATTTTTTTATTGTGATTACGAAAATCCCGATAGAAATATAAACAAAAACAGGAATTGAACCCAGGTCTCCCACTGGCCGAGCGCGGACTATATTACTGGGAGTGGTGATTTAATAACTTAAGAATTTGATGTGCATTATGATATCAAAATGCACCAATAATTCGGCAACAAATACACTGCCGCGGTCTCGGTGGTCTTTTGGGGGACATGGGTTCGATCCCCGGCCAAGGTTGGGTTTTGTGATATAATGGGCGTACTGATTGTTTTAAGCCAAAAATGAATTAGGCTGATTAACTTGGTATGAAATTAATATGAAGACTACTCTTTATTTACAATATTTATTTATATTAATATCTCACAGAAGTACCTTAGTGAGAGGGAATGTGTTTTGTTTACGTAATATCTCGTGGATTCCTCACACGAAATAACGCAACAGAACAGTGCATGTGTTCAGACACTTATCTTCCAACAAATGGCATCAGCAAAGATACACACTAATGAAAAGTAGTGTGTAGGTGGATTGCGGACAGATAATATTCAACGTAGGAAATATATAACTTGAAGAAAATAACAGTATGTAGTTGGTTAACCAGTCGGCGTTTTCAGTGGCTCCAATGCATTTTTTCACGAATGAATTATGTATCTGTAAAAGAGGATATTGAAGGATATATTCCATTAAGGTGCTGCTTATTGTGTGTGCTATAGAACATCACAATACTGTTCTCAATTAGCTAATTTCTTACGCGCGAGGATAGCATGTGTAGATTCTATCCTCTTTAGCGCGTTTCCAGCGCTCACCGCCAGAGTGGACATGGGAAGATGGAGCGCTCTTCTACGAGATGCAGGCTGCTTCTTTACTAAAGTCCTTTCACGTCGCCACTGCAATAACTGACCATGTACGACACGCTTCCAGTTCTAGATGGACTACTTAAATAGTATTGCCTACATACAACTATTAAATACACTGAAATCAGTTGTTATATGTATGTTTCGGGAGAACACTGGATAAGGGTTTGACCTGTGCAACGATGACCGATGTCTTCCCACACTGCCGCTTCCCGTAAGACCATCAACCTTTTTTCCCCAATGCTATCATTTCTACCTATCGATAAAGACCATATTACAGGAAGCGTTGTTGGCCTAAGGTAATTAATTATTCCCCTTAGGCCAACACACTGCATTGTATAATTGAATATATACGAACAATGTTTGTTGGTCTAAGGGGAATTTGCTTATTCCCCAAAGGACAACACCCTGCATTTTACTATTGAACATACAAAGTTTGTTTGCCTAAGGGGAATTCCCTTATTCCCCCAAGGCCAACAACGCCCTGCCCCTTACTTTAAATGATATATACATGCTGTTGGCCATAGGGGAATAAATCAATTCCCCTAAGGCCAACAAGTGTAACATGGTCTTTATCGACAGGTAGTAATGATGGCATTGGGGGAAAGGTTGATGGCCTTACGGGAAGCGGCACTGTGGGACGGCTCCCGATGACATGGAAACCGATAGCCGAGTGCTAAAGTGTCGTTTCTTGTGGTTCTAAAGAGTACTTTTCGAATTGAATAACTCCAATCGTCAAAACGTTTATGACCTCACTTAGTCTTTATGCTTACTCACATGGTCGAGCTAGTGGCACCAGTAGGTATTTTCTTACATCATTTAAGTCAAGAGGAATAACTGTAATCACCTTTCCCAAAGCATAGCATTTGACCTCGGTCGTCGCGGACGATTTTTGATGGGAATTACATGGTCACACTATATGTCCTTCAACTCAGCCAATTTTTGTGATATCATTTAGAGAAGTTCCCGAATTCAAGCTGATGGTTCAGAGCATGCTATGAGTAAAAATATGTTCATTTTTAATAATAACATTTAATGTAATAAGGTTGGTCAAAACACACCCGAGAACTTAACCGAAGAGAAACTAAATAAATCGAAACAATTAATTGGATGAGCTCTCTACCGGACAAACGACAAGCGTACAAAAAGCAAGTCTTGTGGCCTCCAGATATTTTACATTCTATTAATTGGTATTACCATAGCAATTAATACCACTAAATAAAAATTATCCTAATTTAACAAAAATGATTTTCCAATGGGACTTGAAAAAGTAAAGAGATCCCACGCATACAAAAAACTTACAAAAAATACTCATCCATCAACACGACTAAAAAAAGCGTTCGCGAAGTGGCCTAGTTTGTCAAAAATGTCAGTTTATTCCAATCGATAATTTCTATTGGAGCAATATCTATCTACAGGGTTGGCTTGGTCGCTTTGGTTTACTGTCCCCAACTGAAAATCAGTTATATAAAGGCCGGTGCACGGACTTTCCGAAGGTTTTAGGTTAAAGGTTTATGGTTTATGGTCTAAAAATGTTTTTCTATAACGTTTCTAGTACGCGCGCTACCATTGGCCGGATTTATGAGAGCTCGCTTCTCATTGGCTGGGTTTAATGTTTAGTGATTAAGAGCTAAGAAGTTGAAATATCTTCATCTTCTTAAACCTTAAGCCTTGGGAAATCATGTGAACGCGATAATGCATTGGGCATGTTTCAACAACGTTAAACCATAAACCTTAAACCTTTGGAAGTTTTGTGCACCGGCCTTGACTGAGTGGGTAGACTCTAAATAAATGTATTATTTATTATTATTATTATTATTATTATTATTATTATTATTATTATTATTATTATTATTATTATTATTATTATTATTATTATTATTATTATTATAGTTTTAGAAATTTAAATTACCGGAACAGCCTTCAAAACACGCTAATTTAAAAATACAAAACAATTACCTACAATAATATTATAGCTATTGACATTTTTATAAACACTTTTAGTATGACGTGAGTCCATTTTATGTTAATTTCTCTTTACTTTTTGCTTTGCTATTCTTGCGCCTCGCATTGCCAGTGTGGCACCCACTCATTTTTTGGATTTAATGTTTTTCTCTCATTGCATTTCATGATTATTTTGTCCCCTTATATGAGCTTCTTGTGTTTAAGATGTATGTTTCTTTGTACATGTATAGGCTGCAGAGGGCCAGTATTGATGCCCTACATCCCTTCCCGACCAACAAATACAATACAATACATCAGGGCAGCTCATGGCAACGAATAGCAACTGCCAGTTTCGACTCCTAACACAGTTTCATTCCCATAAGCAGTGGCGGCTTTTACGGTGTGCAAGGTGTGACAATTGCACACCTGATCAATCAGGAATTTTAAAAAAAAATCCTTACAAACCCAAAATTAGGCAGTAAGCGTAAGTAAGTAATAGTATGTAGGCCTATCTTGTTATTAAATATATAAAATCGTACAAAACTACAAAAAAAAAAAAACTTTTATTTTGATCTAGAAATGACCCAAATCCACATCCGGTTCAAGTGAAGTGAGAACTTACCTTGTGCATTAATAAAATTAGGCTATTTTAGCTGCATATTTCTCCGTTATTTAGAATACAACATCACCTTAGAACTCGTTTTAGGCCATTAAAATTAACAGACCCCCCAAAAAAATCCGCCTTCGGCGGCTGGGGCTTCGCCCCAGACCCAGCTATCCCACGCAACCTGCCTTTTAGAAATTGCACACATGATATCGGAGTCAAAAGCCGCCACTGCCCATAAGAAACCAATGGGTGGTATCGTCGATGAAGTGTCTCAAGGCATCTTTACACTTTTATCGACCGAGTATTTTTTCCCGATTAGTTGGACACTATCAACGAGGGAAAAATTACTTGAATTCCAAGAATGTTTGAATGCTTTATTTCCATTGAAGTGTAGGCCTAGTTTGTAGGCTAAGTTAGCATATTTTAGAATATGTTTAGCTTAGATTAACTTATTTTTAAGACTACTAGTAATTTGATAATCAAATCATAGTTCTACTAATACAAGATAATATCAGGCTCGTTGGTCTTGAGGAAAGCGTATCTGCTTCCAATGCAGAAGGTCCAGGGTTCGTTTCCCGTGAAAGTCAGAAGTTTGACTTTGGAGCCGTCCTAGCAACGAGGCACATAATAAATTCAAAGTTGTTCTGAATCGGCCTTGTTGATTCTGGCGTTGATCCGCGGGTGTTCGCACTGTCCATACAACTGATTGCTATATTTTCCATAAAAAAATATCGATCTTTGTTTGGTTATCGCTCACTCGTCGATTGCGTCGGGGCCTGCATGGTTGGCTTGGTCGCTTAGGTTTACTGTCCCCAACTGAAAATCAGTTATGTAACTGAGTGGGTAGACTCTAAATACAATTTAATTATTTATTTACTATTTTTGAGTTATTATGTTCAAGCTATGAGTCTATGTAGTATTCCTGCTGTATTTGGTTACAGCAGGCACAAAAGTTTGTTCGGAGTCGATTTTCTTCGTTTCTAAGGGCAACATGTAGCGTGACGTCACCACTAATAGTGTATATTGATTGGGCTGTTTCTCGTAGTAATTGTTACGTATGAAAAAGTAACAGTGAAAACATTAACAGTTTCGCGATAGCTTCCCCTTCCCTTAATACAAAATTTGTAATGCAACATCCAAAACATGTAGTAACAATTGAATGTGTTTTCATCATAAAGCTAAACGTATTTTTATTTAGGCGTTTGGCATAATTATTGGCCATTGTGTAAGCATGACAAGTGCAACTATTTTATCACTTTTATGGAAATGCATAATCTAAACTCTTATAACATCGTGCAAAGAGTTATACATATCATGCAGAGCAGAGAGAATGTATGTTGATATTGACGGAAGTGTAGCAGTCTGTGTTGGGTTACAGAGGATTTTAAAGGTTTGAATAATAAAGCATGCGAAATCAATTATATAATTGTTACAACATGGGATTAGATGCGTTTCGTCAGAAATAATTTATCTGAAATAACTTTCAATTTCTTGAAAACTTTTCCCCCGAGTTTCTGGTAAAAAAAAGAACACAAACGTAGCGCCTAAAAATGAGGTCACACTAAAAATATAGAACATTCCCTTTGTCTTAAAAATTTGCAGAAAATAGGGAAAAGTCTTGACGACGACAAACATAATGACGTATGAGAAGGCCATCATAAATCCCCCACAAGAGCCCCTCACACTGATCGGGGGTAGCTCTCCGATCAGAGTCCAGGGGATGACGAGCACGCCCAGAGAGCTGAAGAACACGTAGACGAGCACGCACACGAGGGGCACCCACTGGTCTCCGTGGCCCTCGCCAGGTGGGCTGGTGCCACCCCCCAGCACGGGGGGCACCCACTGGTCTCCGTGGCCCTCGCCAGGTGGGCTGGTGCTACCCCCCAGCACGGGGGGCACCCACTGGTCTCCGTGGCCCTCGCCAGGCGGGCTGGTGCTACCCCACGTTGGAGTTTCACTTGCAGCTGTTTGAAATAGATTCCCTGAATTATCGCTGGCGGTGATGCACATTGCAGCGACGAGCGTGGACACCGCCATCCCTAGGCCAGATATTATACTCACTGGCCGACGCCCACACTTCCGAGAAGCCAACGCTGTGACGATACTCATCACGAAGCGGATCACACCCAGCACGACAAATGCGCCATATTCACTGATCCCACTACCGTACTTGCCGCCGATTAGATGCAAAATGTCAACTGCATAAAATATGATGATGTATGCCCCTGAGATTTGTTGAAATATAAACATAAGAATTAAAATCAAAATAGGTTTGATTGTAGAACTTTTCTTGTATTCTGAGAAGTAATCAACGATCGATTTGTGTTTTGACGCCGATGCAGATTGATGGCTGTCCAAGAGCACCTTAACTTGGTGATGATAACACTGAAAAAAAGCGTTACACCATAAATTATTGTACTTGCAAAAAAATTAATGCACTGGTACATCGACAAATCACAGAAATATTCCGTCAAGTAAAATGATCACATACATGTTGTTTTATTTGATTGAATACAATTGGACAATAGATTAATTGTTGGATAAGTGAAGCGAAGACTTCAATTTCACTGACCAGACCCCCCCCCCCCAAAAAAAAAAAATAGCTCAAGTGTTTGTTTTTTGTTTTTTTTGTCTGTTTGTTCGCTCTCTACCGGGCAAACGGCTCATGCGATCTTGATGAAAATTGTAGGGGACCTTCAAAATCACTGAACTTAGACCTGCCACGATTTTTAGTACAATCGAAGAAATATTTCTCATCAATATCATACCTTTTACGGATTTTTTTCGATTTTTAGTGTGATAGTTTCGTGACATTTGGGTCGATTCTGACAAACGGATGGGGGATACAACGTTCATATTTTACATGGACATAGAGATAAGGGTGATGTAGTACCTTTTGAAAGAAAAAGTTGAGAAAGTTAGCCAGAATCCATCGAAACAAAGGTTTTAATATGAGTTTTTTGAGGTGTATAATAATTAACACGTAACAATAGAAACTTGACAACAATCACCTACAATGCGTACAAAAAGCAAGTCTTCCAGATGCTAATTACCATAGCAATTAGTACTACTTTATAAAAATTATCCAAATGTAGCAAAAATGTTTTTGCAATGGATCTTGAAGAAGTAAAGAGATCCCACGCATACCAAAAACTTAAAAAATCTCATAGATCAACGCGACTAAAAAAAGCGTTCGCGAAACGGCCTATAGTTTACTTTTGAAATCCAAATCACTAGTCCACAATTATTGGATGAGCGAAGCGAAGACTTTAATTTCACTGACACCCCCCCCCCCAAATAAAAACTACCTTGGGTTTTTATTATATTTTATATATCTGTTTGTTTTCGCTCTACCGGGCAAATGGCTCATGCGATCTTGATGAAAATTTGTGGGGACCTTCGTAATCTCTGAACTGAGACTTGCTACATTTTTGGGTACAATCGATCAAATATTTCTGATGATTATCGTACTTTTAAGATTTTTTTTCGACTTTTTGAGATATTTTCGTGATATTTGGCAAACGGCTACTCCGATCTTGATGAATCTTTATGGGAATGTTTAAAATCACTGAAATTATACATGTTATGATTTTATAGACATCTGAAGAAATATTTCTCATAGAAATCGAACTTTTACGATTTTTCCCCCGGGTTTTTAATACGATATTTTCGTAATATTTGGGCCGATTCTGACCAAACGGGTGGGGCTACAACGTTTTTATTTTTCGTTGCCATAAAGATTATGGTGTTGTAATGCCTTTTGAAAGAAAAAGTTGAAAAAGTTGGCAAAAATTCATAGAAAAAAGGTTTTAATATAAACCTTTTACAGGTGTATAATTAACAAGTAATATCAATGTAACTAGAAAAAGTAATGACATCTCACTTAAAAACGTAATCATTAGACAGAAATATTTTTAAAAAAGCTCATCCATCAACGCGACTGAAAAAAAGCGTTCTCGAAGCGGCCTAGTTGAATGAAAAATATCTGGAGGCCCGAACGCATTGTAGGTGATTGTTGTCAAGTTAATCTAGTAATAGTTACTCTTGTTAATTATTATACACCTCAAAAAAACTAATATTAAAACCTTTATTTCAATGGATTCAGGCTAACTTTTTCAACTTTTTCTTTTAAAAGGTACTACATCACCACTACTATTATTTACTATGTGAACGTTGTAGCCTCACCCGTTTGGTCAGAATCGGACCAAATGCCACGAAAATATCGCATTTATACGTAAAAGTACGATACTAGGAAAACGCTAAAGTCCCGCCGCGTTGATGGATGAGCGTTTTTTGTAAGTTTTTTGTTTGCGTTTTTTGCGTTTATTTGCACTTTTCCTCTGCAAGTGCTTTTTGAATGCATTGTAGATGATTGTTGTCAAGTTTCTATTGTTACTTGTTAATTAGTATTATAATCCTCAAAAAACTTATATTAAAACCTTTATTGCAATGGATTCTGGCTAACTTTTTCAACTTTTTCTTTCACAAGGTACTACATCACCATAACCTTAATGTCCATGTGAAATATGAACGTTGTAGCTCTACCTGTTTGGTCAGAATCGGACCAAATGTCACGAAAATAAAGCACTAAAAATCGGAAAAAATCGGAAAAGTACGATATTCATGAGAAATATTTCTTCGATTGTACCCAATAACGTGGCAGGCCTAGGTTCAAAGATTTCGAAGGTCAACTCCAATTTTCATCAAGATTGCATTTGCCGTTTGCCCAGAATAGCGCAAACAAACAGAAAAAAAAGAAAAAAAACACCCGAGCTAATTTTTTTGGGGGGATCAGTGAAATCTTTCTTTTTCTTTCTTTAAGGTCTTTGTTTCGCTCATCCAATTAATTAAACTTGGCCGCTTCGCAAACGCTTTTTTTAGTCGCGTTGATGGATGAGCTTTTTTTAGTTTTTAGTATGCGTGGGATCTCTTTACTATTTTTGTTGTTGTTTTGTTCCATTGCAAAATCATTTTTGTTAAAGTAGGATAATTTTTATAAAGTAGTACTAATTGCTATGGTAATACCAATTAATTTTTGGTTTATTTGGATTAAAGACGCGTCAACCGTTAGGTCATAATGCACCACTCTAGTCTAGGGGATATGGGAAGGATATGCTGGTCAGAACCAGCCACGGGTAATGGGAGGAAAGGGGGTTCTCACGTCGCGGTCGTCATTGTCTTTGTCATCGTTCGTGGAGTCATAGTCATCATAGTCTTCGAGGGGTCGTCAAGGGAAGGGGGCAAGGTCCCCGACGACGATTGCCAGAGCTCGCCTCTATTTTCGGGGAGTAAAATACTACATTTCATACTTTCATACTTATACTAAGAAAACGCCAAAGTCGTTGTTAAACGAGTGAGTGAGCCATGTGTTAACATTACTTTTATTCCCCCTACCTTAGGCCTCCCTAGCCTATCATAGGCTAGAGTAGCGCATTATGGCCTTACAGTTAACGCGCCCTTATACCAACCCTATCATGCATACCTTATACTAGGAAGCTTCGCCAACGCTTTTTTTTAGTCGCGTTGATGGATGAGCATTTTTTTTTAAAAAAAGTATTTAGTTTGCGTGGGATATCTTTACTTTTGCAAGTGCTTTGTTTTGCTGCCTACGCATTGTAGGTGATTGTTGTCAAGTTTCTATTGTTAATTGTCAATTTGTTATTATTTACTGTAGTCAAGCGGATTAAAGGAAAATACAAGAACAATTAGGGGTTTTGTGGTAGAGGGCTGAATTTTGGACTGTATACTCAGAACAATATTACAAGAAAATTGCCTCGAGGAGCCATGAAAAAATCCATCCGGTTAAGGGGGTGGAAGGGGGTGAAAAAATGGCATTTTTCAAATATTAAAAAATTCAAAAATCAAACTAAATTTGATCCTTAGATTACAAAATTATTACATATTGTAGATAAAAGTCCAAATTTTAATAAAAAAAATATATATATCACCATATATGTATATCTAACCAGATTTTGCACCCTTTGTCTTTTTTTCACAAATTTACTCACTGTGCTGGGGGGATTAGCCTACCAGGTACGGGTTAAGTGATAGGGCCGTGAATTTTGTCTAAAACAATCAAAAGAATGATCTCAAAAAATTGGCCCGAGGAGCCCTAAAAAAAGTTGCTTGCTTAATAGGAGAAAGGGGGGTGTACTTAAAGGGGTTGATAAAACTAAAATAAAGAAATCTGTATTCAAATATTATATTTAGAACGCCATATTAATGTGTATTGTAGATTAAGGTCTAAACTTTAATTTAAAAAATTAAAATTTCACCATATATGTAAATCTGATCAGATTATGCGCCCTTTTCCCATTTTCATAAATTTCCTCAATATTACGAAAGTGTATCGTGCGACCACTCTTTTTGTCACAAATTCTCCTAATATTACGAATTAGGACGAAAACAAGATTTTGTGATGCTTTGGGTACATTTTTACTCAATGGACTTTGATCCCATTTTAACAAATTCACTCAATTTTAACGAAAGTGTATCGTGTGACCACTCGTTTTGTTCAAAATTATGCCAATAATAAGAACAAGGATAAAAAAGTTTTTTAACACCTTAAGTACAGTTTCACTCAATGGACTTTGACCCCATTTTCAAAAGTTTACTCAATATTAACGAAAGTCTATCTTGTGATGACTCGTTTTGTCTCAAATTATCCTAATAATACGAATTAGGACGAAAATAAGATTTTGTCATACGTTTGGTACATTTTCACTGAATGGACTTTGATGCTATTTTCACAAATTTACTCAATATTAACGAAAGTATATCTTGTGATCACTCGTTTAGTTAAAAATTATCCTTATATTACGAATTAGGACTGTATTCGCTGTGCAAATACGTTTATGCGTGTGTGGGTTTGTTGGTGGGGGGGGGGGGAGGCGAGGTGATTTCATTAGTAATGCTTGCGTGTGGTTTAATCTAACTCATGGTCTAATGCAAATTATTGAAAAGCTTTAATGATGTTGGGCATTTTGGTTGATATTTGAACTGTTTTTAGGTATTTTATCGATAACGGAATGACGACCCCATGGTAATGGAACTACACCAGCGAATGTTATATTTTAAATTTGCTTGCATATGGTTAAATCTTACTCTTAATGATGGTCTTATGAAAACAAGGGTGATTACTAAACAAGGGAATCTACTTTACCTACATTTGACACTGTTTCAAAGCAATAGTGTTCAGTAATTCCGTTGAACGTTTTTCCCTCACCAATGAAATGTGGAGTAAATACATTTTTTTAATAACATTTTTGATTAAGCTCTTCTCTATTTTCAAAGTGCATGACAATACATGTTCCCAATGCGTGAAGAATACTTATGTTGTACCAATTCGTATTATTTGAATAATTTGGGACCAAACGAGTGGTCACACGATACACTTTTGTTGATATTGAGTAAACTTGTGAAAATGGGATCAAACTCTATTGAGTGATAATGTACCCAAAGCATGATAAATCTTATTTTCGTCCTAGTTCGTAATATTAGGATGATTTTGAACTAAACGAGTGGTCACAAGATACACTTTCGCTAATATTGAGTAAATTTGTGAAAATAGCATCAAAGTCCATGCAGTGAAAAATGTACCAAACGTATGACAAAATCTTATTTTCGTCCTAATTCGTATTAGTATTAGGATAATTTTAGACAAAACGAGTCATCATATGATAGACTTTCGTTAATATTGAGTAAACTTTTGAAAATGTGGTCAAAGTCCATTGAGTGAAACTGTACCTAAGGTGTTTAAAAAACTTTTTTTATCCTTGTTCTTATTATTGGCATAATTTTGAACAAAACGAGTGGTCACACGATACACTTTCGTTAAAATTGAGTGAATTTGTTAAAATGGGATCAAAGTCCATTGAGTAAAAATGTACCCAAAGCATCACAAAATCTTGCTTTCGTCCTAATTCGTAATATTAGGAGAATTTGTGACAAAAAGAGTGGTCGCACGATACACTTTCGTAATATTGAGGAAATTTATGAAAATGGGAAAAGGGCGCATAATCTGATCAGATTTACATATATGGTGAAATTTTAATTTTTTAAATTAAAGTTTAGACCTTAATCTACAATACACATTAATATGGTGTTCTAAATATAATATTTGAATACGGATCTCTTTATTTTAGTTTTATCAACCCCTTTTAGTACACCCTCCCTTTTTCCTATAAGCAAGCAACTTTTTTTAGGGCTCCTCGGGCCAATTTTTTGAGATCATTCTTCTGAGTGTTTTAGACAAAATTCACGGCCCTATCACTTAACCCGTAACTGGTAGGCTAATCCCCCCAGCACAGTGAGTAAATTTGTAAAAAAAAAGACAAAGGGTGCAAAATCTGGTTAGATATACATATATGGTGATATATATTTTTTTTATTAAAATTTGGACTTTTATCTACAATATGTAATAATTTTTAATCTAAGGTAAATATCTACAATATGTAAATTTAGTTTGATTTTTGAATTTTTTAATATTTGAAAAATGCCATTTTTTCACCCCCTTCCACCCCCTTAACCGGATGAATTTTTTCATGGCTCCTCGAGGCAATTTTCTTGTAATATTGTTCTGAGTATACAATCCAAAATTCAGCCCTCTACCACAAAACCCCTAATTGTTAGGCTAATCCGCCTAGCTACTGTAAAAACTTATATTAAAAGCTTTATTTCTATGGATTCTGGCGAACTTTTTCAACTTTTTCTTTTAATAGGTACTACATCACCATAACCTTAATGTCCATGTTGCAAAATATGAACGTTGTAGCCCCACCCTTTTGGTCAGAATTGGCCCAAATGGCATGAAAATATCGCAAAAAAAATTAAAAAACTTATATTAAAAGCTTTATTTCTATGGATTCTGGCTAACTTTCTCAACTTTTTCTTTCAAAAGGTACTACACCACCATAACCGTAATGTCCATGTATAATATGAACGTTGTAGCCCCACCCGTTTGGTCAAAAATGGTCCAAATGACACGAAAATATCGCCCAAAAAATCGAAAAAATCGTAAAAGTACGATATTCATGAGAAATATTTCTTCGATTGTACCCAAAAACGTAGCAAGTCTAAGTTCAGAGATTTCGAAGGTCCCCTCAAATTTATATCAAGATCGCATATGCTGTTTGCCCGGTACAGAGCGAACAAACAGACAGAAAAACAAAAAAAACAAAAAAAACAAACAAACAAAAAAACACCCGAGCGAAATTTTTTGGGGGGGTCGGTGAAATTGAAGTCTTCGCTTCGCTCATCCAATAACAAACAACTTAAATGCAAATGTTCCCATGTCCCACATGACTCGCTAACTCGTCTAACAACGTTTTTGGCGTTTTCCTATAGTTGGCTAAGGCGCCGTTATACCTGAAATGTGGGAGACCTGGGTTCAATCCCCTGGTAGGGAAATTTTTTTAATTTCTGGATTGTTGGATGAGCGAAGCGAAGACTTCAATTTCACTGACCCCCCAAAAAATTTAGCTCGGCTGTTTTTTTTTTTTTTTTTTTTTTTTTTTTTGTCTGTTTGTTTGCTCTCTACCGGGCAAACGGCATATGCGATCTTGATGAAAATTTGACAGAACCTTCGAAATCTCTGAACTTAGACTTGCTACGTTTTTGGGTACAATCGAAGAAATATTTCTCATGAATATCGTACTTTTACGATTTTTTTTTCGATTTTTAGTGCGATATTTTCGTGACATTTGGGCCAATTCTGACCAAACGGGTAGGGCTACAACGTTCATATTTCACATGGACATTAAGGTAATGGTGATGTATTGCTTTCTGAAAGAAAAAGTTGAAAAAGTTAGCCAGAATCTATAGAAATAAAGCTTTTAATATAAGTTTTTTTTATTTTTTGTGCGATATTTTCGTGCCATTTGGGCCAATTCTGACCAAACGGGTGGGGCTACAACGTTCATATTAAACATGGGCATTAAGGTTATGGTGATGAAGTATCTTTTGAAACAAAAAGTTGACAAAGTTAGCCAGAATCCATAGAAATAAAGCTTTTAATATAAGTTTTTTACGCTAACTAAATAATACCAATTGACAAGAAACAATAGAAACTTGACAACAATCACCTACAGTGCGTAGGCAGCAAAACAAAGCACTTGCAAAAGTAAAGATATCCTACGCAAACTAAAAACTTTAAAAAAGCTCATCCATCAACGCGGCGGGACACTAGCGTTTTCCTAGTATTTTAAAAATTATTAAACATGTTTTGAAATGCATATAACGCATTGTAGTCCATCATCTGTGACAATACGATGGAAAACATAGCTAGTACGAAATATGTGTAAAGATTGCAAGGTTTATTCAATCTCCGAGCTCTATTAATTGGGGGTACCTTGAGCGTGCAAGATTCGATACTCCTTGATGGTCACTGCTTGTTTTTTTCACAGCCTCAAAAAATATCAAACAAAAAGTATTTTTTCAAAACCAAATCCATTGTCGTTAAAATAATTCCTACACATTAGCAGCCTATTTTTCAATTTATTATTTCTTGTAGGTTTAAATCGCAATGGATCTAGCTGATTTTGTTAGCAGTTCTCAGTAAACTCGTACCGGATGTCTGTTTAAAATTTCAGCGCAATCTGTTCAGCGACTCGGCTGATTTTTTATGTACAGACAGACCCACAGACTCACAGAATGAGCGCCGTTTAAGTTGAATGGAGACACTCAGTCGCTCCGCTCCCTCGTTTAACAACTAGGGAAACGCCAAAGTCGTTGTTAAACGAGTGAGTGAGCCATGTGTTGAGTACCCGGTATCATTCCCCATACTGGGCTAGATCCAGCCTTCGATAGGGGAGGAAAGGGGATGTTCCCGGGTACTCAACACTTGGCTCACTCACTCGTTTAACAACGACATGGCGTTTCCCTTGTAATTAAAAACGTATGTAGTTCAGTTGCATGATTGGTACATTTTGAATTTTCATTATCTTCGAACAAAATCAATACAAATAATGACTTGAGTTAATGAATTATCTTCTTGGAGATGGAAGAATTTTTTCAATGTTATTACTATTCGTAGCCTCGGCCTATTTATCCGAGGAGGGGATTTTTTCAAATAAAACGTTACCTTTCAATTCCATTCACAGTACAGTTGACAGAATACCGGCACACTTTCCCTCTCAAATTGCAAACCGGTATAAAAACACTTTTTTAATGAGTCTCTCGGGACACCGGAACAAGTGTTCTGACTTCTGAAAACGGTACTGTACCAGTCAAACCGGTACGTCTGGTCACCTTATTTAAACTGGAACTCACTCTGCAACTTTAATTATTTAAATTGAACATTCAAAATGCGAATCGTGTTCAAAACGTATTAGCGTGAAACATCAACGAATTTCCAAGAAAAAACAAAATCACCTAATTTTTATATCGCATTTAACACCCCTCAAAAATAATATGTGGGTGTTAAAAATATAAAAAAGTGAATTAACGGGCATCGAACCCCAACCCTCCGTGCGGTAGGCTAAATGCCTACCCCTAGGCCATGCCAGCCAGGTAGATCTCGTCCCGCTAGCTGCTACTAAACAAAGCTCTATCGATAATTTTAAAAATCACATTCTTTTTTTTTATTGTAGGTTTAAATCGCAATGGATCTAGCTGATTTAACTCGTACCGGATGTCTATTTAAAATTTCAGCGCAATCTGTTCAGCGATTCGGCTGATTTTCGACGTATAGACAGACAGACAGACAAAATCACAGAATAATATAGCCGTTTGAGTTGAATGGAGACACTCAGTCGCTCCACTCCCTCGTTTAATTAATAGCATGTTTAATATCTGGAGGCCTGAAGAATTGGTTTTTGTACGCATTGTAGGTGATTGTTGTCAAGTTTCTATAGTTACTTGTTTATTGTTATTATATATAGGCCTACCTAAAAAAACATATTAAAACTTTTTTTATGGATCCTGGCTAACTTTTTCTTTCAAAAGGTACTACATTACCATAACCTTAATGTCCATGTAAAATATGAACTTTGTGGCCCCACCCGTTAGGTCAAAATCGGCCCAAATGTCACGAAAATATCGCACTAAAAATCGAAAATAATCGTAAAAGTACGATATTCAAGAGAAATATTTCTTCGATTGTACCCAAGCCGTGGCATGTCTAAGTTCAGAGATTTCGAAGGTCCCCTCCAATTTTCATCAAGATCGCATAATAATATACCGTTTGCTCGGTAAAGAACAAACAAACAAAAAAACAAACAAACAAAAAAAACACTCGAGCAAGTTTTATTTTAGGGTGGTTAGTGAAATTAAAGTCTTCGCTTTGCTCATCCAACTAACCTTTTTAGTTCCTAACACAAAAGAGTAGCGTGGTACGTACACTTCACACGATCGATTCGACGTTATTAGCGCCCCCGGTCACTCTGATTTCAGCGGGAAAATTAAATTTCAAGCCGACCAAGCCAACCCTGTAGGCGCAAACACCATCGACGAGTTGACAATGACCAACTAGAGACCGGCAAAATTAAGTTGGAAACACCGACCAATCAAGCTGGGCTCGATTCCACCCGCGGACAGCTCCAGAATCAACCAGGCTGAATCTAGGTGCTCGTTAGGGCGCCGCAGCCAAGCCGCGGTGCGCTAGACACTCAGGCACCTTATACAGCAAGCAGAGTTGGGGTGATTTCGAGGTGTTACCCAGCCATCATGAAACGTGATGTGAATTTGAAAACTATCAAAATCGATGGAATTTAGGTACCCGACAACACATGCCAAATTTGGTTGGGTTACGAGCATTCCTTCTTGGTGAAAATATGACTTGAAACATGCTCAAAATCACTTAAAGGATGTTAGTTACTACTGGCTACTACAACTACTATCTAATTCGTCAGTTTCAATTCCCCAGCGATTCTGACCAAACGGGTGGGGCTACAACGTTCATATTTTACATGGACATTAAGGTAATAGTAATGTAATTCCCTTTGAAAGAAAAAGTTTAAAAAAATTGCTGGAAGGCTTCCAAATAAAGGTTTTAAAATCCCTTATTCAGGCATACAATCAACAAGTAACTATAGTTACGTGACAATAATCGCCTACATTGTTTACAAAAAGCAAGTCTTTGGACCACTATATTTTTTCATTCTATTGTTAATTGGTAATACCATAGCAATTAAATCGACTTTGATAAAATTATTATATTTTAACAAATAATTTTGCAATGGAACTTGAAAAAGTAATGAGATCCCACACATAACAAAAACTTGTAAAAATACAGCCAAACCTTAAACACTCAAAAGAAATGAGATCTTAAAAAAAGTGCCAAGCTCATCTAGTTTTCCACATTTGCGCATTATTAATTCATAAACGTACAGTGTCTTGAACAACATCCTTGAAAAGCTTGGCAAAATAGAATTTGCATGACCATTACGTTAAAATTAATTAGAAAAAAAGAACTTGAATGAATTGCAAATTCTATTTTGCGAAGCTTTTTAAGGATGTTGTTACGGGACACTGTACGTTTATGAATTAAGAATGCGCAAATGTGGAAAAATAGATGAGCTTGACACTTTTTTTAGATCTAATTTCTTTTGAGTGTGTAAGGTTTGGCTGTATTTTTACAAGTTTTTGTTATGTGTGGAATAGGTTATCCCGCAACAACATCATGCGTGTAGCCTTGAGGATTGTGACTCATTTCAAAACAGCGGGTAAGGTTTTTAGCGCAGACCAAAATCTGGCATAATAGTTCAAGGATATATATTTATATATACATCACGACGGATGAGCAAAACTTAAATAGACAGTAATCTTTCTCAATTGAACATAGTATGGGAAAATGTCTCTCAAATCCCTCCGAGATGTATGTACATTGTGTGCACATGTACAGCAAAACAAATTTCCGCCACCCCTTCTTAGTCACAAATACCAAAACTACATTAACACATGACGTTGATTGATTTTACTGTAATTTACCGGTCCCATGACAGGACAGGTCGGCCGGTATATGCTTTAATGGCTACTATATTATTACAAAGTACCTCATTAACTAAACAGGGACACACGACCATATACTCGTACAATCTAACATCAAGGTTTCGTTGTGTTCAATTAAGTCACAGCACGCAGGAAATAAAAGTTTAGCTATCATTAAAGATGTTTCACTTCACCTATAATCTGAGCAATAGACTTGATGTAATTTACTAAAAATTTGTATTTATATTTAAACTCCTCAGTTTAAACTCATTCTTGTATTTTTTCCTTCAGTAGGGTTACTGTATCTTAGATTCAGTTATTTTGTCAGATAACTTACAAGTGAGTATTAAGTAATCGGGCTACTAAATAAATATTGAAAATCAGTGCACACATCTCCCTTATTAGACTTGGACTAGTGTAGAGTAAATCTCACCAACTTTAAATATTGGGGTATGTTCTGCAACTCAAGCCACTGTAAAGAGCGCAAGTTCACGTTGGTAAATGTAATTTGATTTGAGTGTAATTAATAACATAAAGCTGCTTACAATGTTATGCAAATAAATTTGAAACGATAAAAAAGCAATTTTTCTGCATCTTTTCGGTTTTAAATGAAAAAAGAAACCCTCACCAAGTCTCTTCTATAAAGCCATCGTAGAGCTTGTGTTGCCTTCTTTTCAGTCCCGTGCCTAAGAAGCCAATGAGGGCTTTCAGGCAGAGGACACATCATTAGGAAGTTGGCCAATGAAAAGACAGCAAAACACAAAGCAATCTGGTCATAGTCGAGCCATAGACATAGAACGCATGTGATGAGAATTCCCAACGAAACGAACACTGATATGAGACACAACAGAGTCGGACGCCATCGTGGATGTGTTACTTGTGATATTACTTCTGATGTTTAGACCAACGATGCTGTGGCCAAACCTGAAAGAAATACACGTCAAACTCAGGTAATTTTCAGGTGTTCTGCGTCAGTCTGACAAAGATCGAGTGCACACTCCAAATAAAAACTACAGCCACTTGAATGATAAAATTATTACCTACGTTTGAAGCTACTATTCAGCTCCGAGAGCCAACCGAGACACAAACTACAATGCCACGGCTCATGTCACACAAATACTATATTTTCTTGTCTTTCATCGTCAACTCGAATATACTGTGATTTGATTTTGTAAAACAAAGTTTAAAAATCTGGCCCAATATAATATAAGAACATACCTGATCCAAATCCAGCCAAGAGTCTTCCGCAGTAAAGTCCATAAATATTGTTTACAAAAGCGATTATAATCCATGAACAAATCAGGGGAATGCATGTCAATTTACACACAGACTTTCTTCCAAACTTGTCCATTAGTGGTCCTGATAGCAAAGACCCTACAGGTGTAGAGATCGTCACCAGACTAGCTGCAACAACAACAACATTTACTTTTAACGAAGACTGACATCAGTCAGGATCTTATGATTGGTATTTATTTCTGAAAAATTATTAGAACTACAACTCCATAAAACGTTATTTTATTTATTTATTTAACGTCTATCATACTCAGTTATAAAAACTGATTTACAAAGGAGGACAACTAAATAAATCTAATTACATATATGCAGACACAACAAATGAACTTCATCTAAGTAAGGGCCATATAATAATAATAATAATAATAATAATAATAATAATAATAATAATAATAATAATAATAATAATAATAATAATAATAATAATAAAAATAATTCAATTTTATTTAAAATATTTTTTTCAAAGACAAATACACGATTAAAAACAATAAAAACAATCATAATTACAATAATCATGATTAGAAGATCAGCTTGAGGTTCTGAACATAGTTTGATGTAGTCATCGAACTAAGATGGTCAGGTTTCTTGTCCTGAAACTGTATCTTCACAGGGATCTGTACTCCTCGAAATTTTGACTTGACATGGATCACTTGG
>JAMZAV010009642.1:0-34904 GCA_024449915.1 Sweltsa coloradensis | reverse complement strand
CAAAAAGGTTTATTTTTTACACAATCTAATTTGTACTGATGATGCCCGACGAATGTTACAACGGTTTTATTCTCACACTTGCATTTATGACCCGCACTTCCACCTGTGTAACAGACCCGGCACTCCACCAAATGACGCACTTTAGAAAAATTTTGGACTAATTTGTTAGCTTGTGTTTGTGTAGGCTCCAAAAGTGATAACAAAATAACATTTTGTTTATATATATATATATTATATATATATATATATATATAAAAAAATACTATCTCGTTTACCTACACGTTTATATAAAACTCTTAATGTTTAAACTCTACAAGCGCGTTTAAACGACCCATCCTTACCGATTATCAAGTAAATAAGTATTCCCTATAATGTATTTTGAACTATGGAATCAATAAAATTACATTACATAACAAATACACAATTCCAAGAAACTGAAGACCATTACCTACCTGGGGATTCCAGGGGAACGGCTTGACGATTGTCCAGGCTCACGTCAACAAATCCAAAGTCAACCTGCTCTTGCTTGACCGATGCTGCGTGGGCCATGTTGATAACCGCAGAGTAGCTCGACTGAGCAAGCAGGGCCAGACCTGTAAGAGAGAGGCACGTATTTACACAAGAAATATTGGTATACAGGGTTGGCTTGGTCGCTTTGGTTTAATGTCCCCCACTATAAATCAGTTGTGTGACTGAGTGGGTGGACTTTATAGTTTAAATACATTTTTTTTTAAACAATATTATGTTATAGGCATGGTTGGAGAAGGGTGACAGGTTGGGAAAGCAAAGAGAACATTAATCCCAGCCTGAAGGGCTGGGGACAACAAAACTTTTCACCTGCTGATGACAACTACAGCTAATTTAAAGTTGTTACCTTAATCCACGACGCGTTTCGTCCTTCTGGGACTCATCAGGCAGATGGTGGCCACTAAAAATCAGCTAACTACATGCAAACAAAACTCACAACACATAATCAAACCTGTGGTAGGGGCAGGGCCACGCAAGAAGTAAATTATTATAGGCATGAAATTATATTTTCTGGTCGCAGAACTTATTAGGCTTAACCTGGATAAAATTACGTAAATTGCAACACTTTTTTAAAACAAGGTGTATTTTTATTTTAGAAACTAACAATACTTCCACCGTTATTTCCAGCTAATCTTCAGGTTCTCTTGGTATAAAAACAACATTGTATGTGGGGCCCAGTGGCTATTTGTATGGCATGGTAAAAATAGGGAACTGGCCCTGGTTTCAAATATATCTTAAAACCGTATTTAGAAATTTGAACATTAAATTTTAATAAACATTGAAATTAAAATAAACTTAAAAAATAAATCGTAAAAATTTCTAGCATTTTTAAAAAAGTTCCTGGGTTTTGATTTCCCCCGCAAAAAGACTTAAGTCCGCCTCTTTTGGTTGTGACTTATCGTGGGGGTGAGGGGGAGAAGCTGTTGGCAAACTGCCCTCGCCCCTGGGCAAACCCACGTCACTAAAGCCACCTCAATGGCGCATGGCCCTTTTTTTTTTCGGCGCGAAGCCCGGTTAAAATTTTTTTCCCGCTCCAAGTTTACGCAAAAAAAACCGGAAGCAAAAAAACTTTACTGGTCTTTTTGATTTTATTATAGGGACATTTTCAATTTGGAAAATAAGGACAGTTCCCTATTATGGGCATTATGTAACAAGGGAATGGGAAAAACCGCCCCCTTTCTTGCCATTTACCCACATTGGTGAGCGGGTTTGAGATTAGTAGTAAGAAAGCTGTAAAAAAAACTTGAATCTTGTGTCTCATCACAATGGCATTGCAAGTTTTAAATTGCATGCTGTTGGTCACACTTAAGCACCCTAGTTTTTGGTTTCCCGCCCCCGACTAAAAACTAGAATTTGCAGTTACCCCGCTTCTTCATACCCCCCCTCATTGCACCCCAAGTACCTATATAAAAAATTAACTTTTAAAAAAAAAGAAAAATTTGTTGAACCAAAATGAAAAATTTTCCTGACGACTGCTTATGTGGGTTTTTTTTTAATTTCTGATTAAGAAACTTAAAAATGTAAAGGGGCCATTTATTTTAGAAAAACTGGAAACGTCAGGGGCCCTTTTTCCCACTGGCCGCACTGATGCGCACTGAGTGCAAGTAGCATATTCCACGGGTTTAACTAAAATCGCACTCGTGCGAAAAAAATATTTTTATTCCACTGGCCCGGGCAAAATGCCTCGCCCCCCCCCGTGCATACAGTGGCATTTTGAGGCACTGACTCCGGGGGGGTTTCAAAAGGGGGAAAATCTTTCCAGTGCAACGGGGTAACCCGGCGAAATTTGGTTGTGTTTGTTAAATTTGATCGATTTGTTTTCGTTTTGGAATACTGGATAGGAAAAAAAACCGGGGATAAATTTTTATCTATTTCAAAAATTTATCAGAAATTGTCTCAGAAAAAAAATCCAAAAAACTTACGTAGAAGAAATTGTCCCCACATTATTTGAAAAAATTTCAAAAACTTTTAGTTTATTTTTTTTTTTTTTCTTTTCCCTTGGGAACGGCTTTAAATAAAATTTGGTCGCCATTTGTTTTGGGGCTTTCCCCATTTTCATCCACCCAATTTTTTTGGGAAATTAATGAAAGAAATTTGATGAAATTGCCCCCCCCAATATTATGAAATAAAAAATAATCGCCCGCGTTTTGATGGGCCCAATGGGTGCCCTTGACCCTGCCCGGGTTAGGCAAATGCGTCCATAAAAATGGGGGGCCCTTTGGAAAAAAAACCCAGTTGGACGCGTTTAAATAAGCGACCCCGGGTGTAAGCTAGACCCCACATTGACTTTTTTTTTAAATTTTAAAATTTTCGACGTTGCTGTTCCAAGTTTAAATTTATTAATTGCAAGGTATTTGGGGAAAATTTTTACTTTTTTAAAATCCACCCCGCCATCTAGAGGACCTTGCCCTATTTCCTTTGGGAAAACTTTTTAAACTCTTGGTAAAAAAATAATAACTGCTTCCTCGAAGTATTTTGATTAATTCTAGGTGGCGTGCTTAGTGCGGTCTTTTTGGTTTTTTCGTTCCCATGGACGTTTTTTGTTTTTGTAATTTCCATTTTACACTATAATCGGATCAAATAAAATTAACATCGTTTCGTGACCGGACGGGCATTCTAAATGATTTGCCATCTCAGTTTTGTCCCTTAGTTTAAAAAAAAAAAATTTTCGTTTAACTTTAATGTACCTAATTTTTTTTCTTTTTTTTTTGGAAACTTTTTGGCCACAATACAAGGGGCTTTTAATGAAAAACGAAGCTTGCGGATGGGCAAAATTTAATCGATCCGAGCCTCTTTTCAAACGTTATGCAAAATTAGGAAAAGCAAGCCCCCGCGTGTTTGAAAAAAAAAACGTAATTTGCATACTCCGTGTTAGGGATTTTTGTTGTTCAGGAAAAAATCCCAAGAACCCCCGGGGGGGAAAAAAAAATTTTTTTTTTTTAAAAAACTAGGAAAACGGGGGTTTTTTAAAAAAGGAGGTTGGGATAAGGGGGGGGCCCAAAGGGGGGGGGGGTTTTCCTCCCCAAAGAAAAACTTTTTTTTTTTTTTTTCCCTCCTTCCTTTCCCGTAAATTTTTAAAAACCAAATTGAAACCCACTTTTTTTGGCCTTTTTTTTTTCCCTTTTTTTTTTTTTTTTGGGAAAAAAAACTTTTTGTTTTTTTTTTTTTTTCTTTTTTTCTTTTTTCAAAAAAAACAAGGTTTTTTTATTTTTTTCCCCAAAAGGGTCAAATAAAATTAAACAATTTGGCCCCGGGGAAATCTAAAATTTTGCCTGATTTTTTTTTAAAAAAAATTTTTTAAAAAATTTAAGGGAATTTTAAATTTTTAAAAAAAAAAAAAGAAAAAAAAATTTTTTAAAAAAGGGGGGAAAAAAGAAAAAAAAAAAAAAAATTTTAAAAAAAAAAAAAAAACAAAAAATTAGCCTTTGAAAAAAAGGAAAAAAAAAAATTTAATAAAAAAAAAAAATTTTTTTAAAAAAAAAAAAAAAGGGTTTAAAAAACCCCATAAGCTTTTTTTCCTAAATTTTTCTTTTAAAAAACAAAAATAAAAAAAAAGTTTTTTAAAAAAAAGTTTAAAAATTTTTTTAAAAAATTTTTTTAAGGTAAACACCAAAAAAACTTTTTTAAAAAAATTGGGGGCCCACGGGAAAACTTTAAAAAAAATTTTTTTTTTTTTTTTTTTTTTTTTTAAAAAAAGATTTTGGGGGTTTGGGTCCCCAAGGGTAGACCATCGTTAATATAGGGCGAAAAAGAGATAGATATTGCATTTTTTTTTAAAGATTTCAAATTTACTTTTATTTAATTTACGCGAAAAAACCCTAACAACTTGGAAGCTCTTCCCCTCTAACTTTTGTCTGTAAAAAACCCCCAAATTTAAAATTTTCTGAAGATAAGTGGGACCGAGGAGTTTAATAGTTGTTTGCCCAATAAAACATTACCTAAAGAATGGAATTAGAAGCAAGGGGTTGATTTGCCTATTAGACTAGTACGGGCAATTTTGCTAGCATTAACTGCATACATTTTAAAACAAGCCCCAAATTTTCAAGTGAGAAGATCTGCTTGCAATGCATAAACATCCTCTAACCAAAAATAGGTCGAAATAATGTTGTCTCTCAGCATACTGGTAAACTTGAATGACACACACTGAGGAAGATCTAAAAAAAAGAAATTTTAATGGAGAGGCCCAATTACAGACCTTGTGGCACCCCAGAATAAATGACTTTTTAAGATCGAGAACCCTTAAAAACTACAGATTTTTTCCCATTTAAAAAAAAAAAACTTTTTCCCCCCTATACTTGTGTTCAACTTTATATCCTTTTAATTTTTTCATCATTTTGGTGAGGGGCTTGGGCAAAAGCTTTTGCCCAATCTAATGCAATGCAGTCAACCTGTTGACAGAAAAGTACATTCAAGTGGAATTTAAAACCCCTGATCATAACCGTTAAGAGAGTTACGCATGAACCCTTTTTGGGGATAAAAAACCCTGTGATTTAAATTGATAAGTTTGTTCTTTAAAAATTTTAAAAAACCGTTAGCAAAAATTTTTTTCCTACCCTTTTATGCAAGGAGGTCAACAAATGGCCTGTAATTCTCGATCTTTAATCTATCCCCTTTTTAAAAACTGGGAAAACCCGATGCTGTCTTCCATACATCAGAACACATGCGTAGATGCTTGATTTTAATACTGATAGAAAAGGAGCCGAGCCTCACACAGGTATTAAATTCGGCCCGTAGAAAATCAGCCAGGCGCCGCGTTGGGTCGAATCTTTTTTAAATATTCCGAACTTCTTTTTTTCGATGAAAAATAGATATCTTTTTGGAGCTACGGCCAAATTTCCGGAAACCCCGTTAGTAGGGGGAGACTTTTCATTAGGATAAAGTTGTCATGGAACTTTTTATTGAATGCATTGCAATTTAATGGATCTGAAAGCTGACACCATCGCAAGTGTAATGTCGGGTGCAAGACTCCTTTCTGCTATATATTTTTTCCAAAATTTCTTCGAGCATTTTTCCATCTTCCCAATATTCATCATGAGCATTTCTAAATTGGGTTTTTAATTTTTTTTCTGATTTTTTTATAAAATACCTCTCGTCTTCAGATGGGGTTTTTTTTATTTACGAAACATAAGGGCACGTCTTCTGTATCTTTAATTTAAATTTTAGTAAACCATGGGGGGCCTTCGTTTGGAGTTAATTTTTTTTTTTGGGAATTTCCGAAATTTACACAATCCCGAAAATATACCACAGTTTTTCCCCGCATTACAATATCCCAACATTCCATTGCCAAGGGGGGTCTGCAAAAAGTCTGACAGAAATTCCCAAACAGCTCTGTTTTTAATTTACACCTCAGACCGGATGACTTTGGAGCATCTTGACTTTAAATTTCGGGAAATCTAAGTATCGCTCACTCCTTGAATCACTTTAACGTTGGAAAAAAAGAGAAAAATTTTGGGAAACAGAAGGTCCAGAATTTAGCGAGAGATGTGTTATATGAGTGGCTTCCTTGACAAGTTGAGTAAGAAATGATTAAAAGCAGGATAAAAAAGAAAAAAGGGAAATTTTTCTTTTAAACAAAAAAATTTTTCTTTTTGGGGGGGGGGGGGGGGGGGGGGGGGGGGGGGGGGGGGGGGGGGGGGGGGGGGGGGGGGGGGGGGGGGGGGGGGGGGGGGGGGGGGGGGGGGGGGGGGGCCCCCCCCCCCCCCCCCCCCCCCCCCCCCCCCCCCCCCCCCCCCCCCCCCCCCCCCCCCCCCCCCCCCCCCCCCCCCCCCCCCCCCCCCCCCCCCCCCCCCCCCCCTTTTTGGAACCCAAAAAAAAAAAATTTTTCCAAAAAGGGGAAATTAAAAAAACAAAAGGGTTTTTAAAAAAAAATTTCCCGGCACAAAAAATTTTTAAAAAACAAAACTGCTTTTTCAAAAAAATTTTAAAACTTTTGGTTTTTTAAAAAGGGGATTATCTTTGAGGTTTTTTTTGTTTGGAATTCATAAAAAGAATTTTTACCACTAGCATTGTCATTGTTTCATTTTGATTCAGTCCTCTTCTGAGTCTATACTAAATAAAGAATCAGAAAACGATGGCAACGTAAAAGGCCCCAAAACGTTCCACAATTCTTTTCCAGCTGACAACTCACGAAATTTAGATTGTGGAATATTGGCACAAAAAAATCGAGAACAAAGCTTGCGGATGGTGAAAATTTTCAACTCGATCCGAGCCCCGTTCGAACGTTATCGCGAAAACATACAAAAAAAAAAAAACAACAAACAAACAAACAAACAAACAAAAAAAAAAAAACAAAACCAGTGACTATTTTTTCCGGCAGAGTCAAAGGGAAACGCTCGCTTCGCTCGCTTAATAAATCAAATTAATAAAAAATTAACTTAAATTTTTTTGATTATCGTAATTTTAAAAAAGGAAAAAATCGTCATACTGAAATTTTCATAAGAACTCATTCTTCGATTGCGCACAAATTTTACACGAATATATGAATTCTTAAAATTAGGTTCTGTGAAAAAAAATCATAATAATCGGATAAAGCATGTAGGTGTTATAAGCCGAAAAAATTAAAAAAATCGTAAATTGCGATTTTCTGAGAAATAATTATTTGATTACGCTCAATTTCACACGAATGAAATCATTCATAAAATTAAAGGGTTCTGTGAAAAATCATTACAATCGAATAAAGCATGTAGGAGTAAAAGTCGAAGATTTTTTTTTAAATTGAAAAAAAGCGTAACATTGCGATTTTCAAGAGAAATAATTTTTCGATTGCGCAAAAAAACGTGGCAGTTCTTAGTTCAGAGATTCGGAGGCCTCCATAAAATTTCATCGCAATCGGAGTATCGGTTTAGCCGGAATCGGGGTTTAACAGACAGACAAAAATACAAAAAAAAAAAGAAAGAAAAAAAAGAAAGAAAAAAAAAAAACTTCTGGATTTTTTTTTTTCCCAGTGTATGAAATGGAATCTTCGCTTCGCTCGCTAGCCTCGCTACGCTCATCCAACAAAAAAAACAAAAAAAAACAGTGACTATTTTTTCCGGCAGAGTCAAATGGAAACGCTCGCTTAATTATTTTTGGACTTAAAACTACAACTTTAACGGGTAGAAGTAAAGTAAGAAACTTTATAATTTTGGTGTCCTCTAGCTTAGTGTTGGAAATTTCATAAATTTAAGATTTTGAAACTTTCATTGAAAGTTTTGTGAAAGTTTCAAATTTCGTGAAACTTTGATTTTGCATAATAATTTAAACGAAGGGACCATGTAGGTGTAGGCCTAGCTTTAACCTTTTTTTGAAAACTTAACACACTTAACTATGTGATTTATCATTCTTGTAGCATTGTTGACTGTGGGCCCAAATTTCCCAATAGTACCTACTAGCAAACTTTTTTGTCTTTGTTGGTCCCCATTTCCATTTAATGTGGAGAAACATTTAAGCACTGGCATTTAATTTCTTAACCATGTTGGTTTAGTTGGATAGTACTAACCGGTACGAACCTTCTTCTTATTCTTCATCTAGACCTATGCGTGTACTAGTTAGCTTACCAACCACAACAACTATACGGAGAAAAATAATGTATAAATATTCCTCAAATGACCTTAAATTTAAAAAGTAATAAAATAATAGTATCTACTACATGGGAGTTACAAAATATCAATCTTTCAAGTTTTTTTTAAAGTTTCAAGTGATGCCTTGAAAGTTTCAAAACCTTTTCCAAACTACTCTAGCTACACTGGAAAATAGCAGTGTTTTACCTTGATGGCCGATCGGAAGGCTGTCTTCCGGTGAACTGTCTCCTGTCTCTATTGGTTCTTGCTTCACGGTCAACGAACAGCACCTCCTGTTTGGGGACGGAGAGCTCACTCACAGCGACTGGGAAAGTAGGACCTTCTAGGGGGTCCTTGCCTAAAAAACATTGCAATACTTATTGAAGGGGACTAGGCCTATTTAGAAATTTAGTGAGGGGAAATTTTTTCATGAAAGAAAAATTCATGAACATTTCATAAAAATTTCAAGGGTTTTTTAATCTGTTTTTGAAAAGTAATTTTTATATACTTATATTACATTACAAATATTAAAATTTATTTCTATCAAGGATGTACAGAAGTTCAGGCTCAGGCAAAATAAGTGATACTTATACAATATAATATACAATATCTTGTTGATTGTTATTCCTTTTTGAGTTTTAATGATTTTATTAAATTTTTAATATTTTTTGACATTAAAATTTTGTAAATTTTTTAATGGCCATATGACTGAAAACTTCCAATACGGTACCAAAACACTATAAATATGCAAAACCATATCATTTACATATTGGTAAGCAAACTGTTGATTGTTGTCCATCAAACTTAACATTTTTAGTGAACATTTAACAAACTTAAAGGGACATCAAACAAATTAATATAAGTAAAATAGGTATGGGAAACGGACGGCACCTCCACCAGAAGTAGGCCTCTATGTAATTTCGGACTCCTAAAGTTACATTTTTTATTTGTTCCTAGTAACAAGAACCTTTTTTTGACTTTTTTAAATTTAGGTCCCCCCACACACTACTTTGCCAGGGAAATTAGGTTTTTTACCCCGAATAATTAGGGCAAGTCATAAATGCAAAAAGTTTGTTAAGACTGAAAAAGAAAAACCACCTTTTTCACTTATGCCCCTTTTGCCATCATGGGTCAAGACACACTGGCCGAAGACCTGGGTTTTTGTCGTTGAAAACATAAAGTTTTTCACATATGTATTCAAAAAGTTTTAAATTGAAAATATCAATTTTTGGCCTTACACCCTTTTTCCACCACGGGTCAAGATAACTGATTTTTAACTTTACGTCCTAGAAATATTTTTTAATGTTTAGATATAATTAGTGTAAAAAATTGGTTAAATTTAAAATAAAAAATTTTTGCATTACGCCCTTTTTTCCTATATCCAAGATTCTCTGGACTTCGGGAGTTTTCAATTATTTTTCGTATGGTCAACCCAGCATGTGTGCAAATTTTTAGCTTTAACCTAATTAGGGGGGTTCACCTAACCAAGTATATTTTTTTTTATTAGGGTCAAGTATGGTAAAAATGAACACAAAACAATCTTTCGACCAGTACAAAACTACTAATATTACATCTATTCAATGAAAATTGATGTCACAAACTTCAGCTCCTTTTTCTAAATTAAAAGGGGATTTTCTTTTAATTTAAAATTTTTTAACCATTAAGTAGGGCCTAACATTAAAAACACAGTTTTATTTTTTCTACATTTTTCGAAAATGAGACGTTGTACGTTTAAATATGAGACAATCAATTTTTGGGCTAACATAGCAGTTCTAGAGCGATGATATGGTAAAAATGAGACAGACAAGGATAAAATGATACGAAATATTTTTAAAAATTGTTTAGTTACGAGGTTGATTGACAATTCAGTATTATGTTGCAGTGTAACATCAATTTGGTACTTCAGGGCAGAAATCTTAGCAAAACGGATTAGTTACAATTATTATCAAACTTTGATGTCATGATGACTAGATGTGTCTGGGTAAAGGCGGGAAATTTGGGCATTATCATTGAATAGGAGTGTCTCATTTTCATACCCAACTTTGGTTGTTAGAGTTTACTTTTTTAATTATGCTAGAGGGCAGCACAGCACAGCATTGTGATGAAAATGCCATTGTACCATAAAGCATGTTTTTTTATAGTAATGTTTCAATCAATAACTTTTAAGTTTTAACCTAACACAGCTACATATCAAAGCCCCCCACCCGTTACTACTTCATCAGCACGTTCCATTGTTTGTAGGACAGCATTACGCCTGGGATATTACAATAATTATTGATAAGCGCTCGTCTTGAGAGCTTTTTTAGTGCAGCGGGGGCGGCGGGGGGAATTTATACACACAAAACCCTTGCGGTGCAAAAACCGTCCGGTTCGTAAAAATACTATTCGTGTAGGCCCTACATTGAATCTTCCCACCATACAAAACTTTGAATACTTGTGTACAGATGTACACAGGGCAACATCATAAATTTACCGCAGCTACATACGGTTTTATGGTAGGGTGACCAGACGTCCCGAAAAATGCGGGACAGTCCCGAATTTGACGCAATTGTCCCGCGTCCCGAATATTTCATTTCGGGACGCCTTTGTGTCCCGAATTGGTAAATTCACAATTTTATTTTTATTTGCTTAAAAAAAAATTAGAAAATTAGAATTTCAACCAGAAAATAAAACAAAAAAGCAAAGAAATCTAAGAAGCGGCTTTGTAAATTTAATGATTGTAGGCTCACTACCTACAAATGGATTTGTAGGTGGTACGATTTCCCCCACAAAGCGATTGGAGTGTTTTTTTTACAAGGTTTTTTTGGTTTTTGACTACACAAAAGTATTAAATCCAGATCATATTTTTTCTGAAACGCTCAGAAATCACTCCAAAAACCCTGATTTTAAAAATTTTTCGCCTGCTGCGCTGTGGTTGGGGGGCTCGCCCCCCAAACCTTCCTGCTGTTTTTGCCTGAAAGAGTGTCCCGAAATTCACTCCTGCCATCTGGTCACCCTATTTTATGGTGACCATTATTTCTTTGCGGGGAATAATCAATTCACTGGAGCGGAGTTACGTGATTAGGTAACATATTTGATTTGATATTACCTTGGCTGATGGCTGTTGTACGTTCATAGCCTCTTCAACAGTGCTGGCAATTCTTTCTTTTCTTAACTGCAGTCCTTTCATTTGCAGTAGAAGCAAATCTCCCTCCTTGGTTATCGAATATGTGGGGAACTACGTCTCTTTTGGATTTTAGTAGGCCTCCCACTAAATTAAATCTAGTCCAGTTCTCCATATCCTCTTCAAGCTAAATGGACAAAAATAATATTGATATACCCTAACTACAGACAGTGTTGGCTTGAGCGCTAAGGAGGTCAAGGGTTCGAAACCCGCTGCGACCGGCAATCCTGACTGAAGGTTTTTTCCTGAGGTAATTTCCCCAGTCATTAATGCGAATGTACGGGATTGACTCCTCCTTAACAGCCCTTGGATATCCCTTCACAATGTCCTATCCCAATCCCAATATAGACCTATCTAGTTCACCTGAATCATTAATCAATATAGGCCTGTATAACAGGTTTAATTCCACGTAATTTTTTTTTTTATTTGATTTATATATTCCTAATGACATTACTTACAGGATGATAGTAGGTAAAAAAAAAAATAACAAAATAATTAGGCCTAGGCCTACTAACTTAATCATCATTTTTACAGGGTGTCTACAAATTTTCCATTACTAAATTCCCTGACTTTTCCAGGTTTTCCAGACGGAAAATAATATTTTTCCAGGCTGCAAATTTGGCTTTTTCGCGCATTATAACAAAGGAAAAATTGTTAATAGGTAAATCCAATGTCGATTACAGCGGGAATTTTTAACACCAGACAAGACAAAATAATCTAAGAATTGTTTTTTAAAATTGAGAATTTCTATTTTCAGCAACAAAAAAGGTAATGAAATTACTAAAATAATGACTGTTTTACATTTCTTGTAAAATTCCAGAAAAAATACAAAATTCCCTGACTTTTCCAGATTTATTAAATTCCCTGACAATTCCAGGTTTTCCAGGTTTTCCAGTCTTGTAGACACCCCTGTTTACACGAGTAATAAAATAAATCTCATTTAACTAAATAAATGGGGCAAGCATAGGCCTACACTTTTGTTGATTAAACGAGGGAGCGGAGCGACCGAGTGTCTCCATTAAAACTAAAACGGCCCTCATTCTGTGATTCTGTCTGTCTGTCTGTACGTCGAAAATCAGCCGAACCGCTGAACAGATTGGCTGAAATTTTAAACATAGGCCTACATCCGGTACGAGTTTTACTGAGAACTGCTAACAAAATCAGCTAGATCCATTGCGATTTAATCCTACAATAAATAAAAATGTGATTTTTTAAAATATCGATAGCATTTGTTTAGTAGCAGCTAGCGGGACGAGATCCCCCCTGGCTGACAGGGCCCCAGTGGTAAGCATTAAGCCTACCGCACGGAGGGTTGGAGTTCGATACCCTTTTAACTCAAACTTTTTTATATTTTTACACCCACTTATTATTTTGAGGGGTGTTAAATGGGAAATAAAACTTAGATGATTTTTAATCCTGTCAAATAAGATCGTATATTGACGCTTGGAGGAAAAAATTTCGATGTCGCTGAATTTTTGCAGAGACCTTCCTTATATAATACTTAACAACATACTAAAACTCCCCTACAATCGGACTGGAGCTTCGGCCGCCATTTTTGGAAAATGGCGGCCAAAAGGTGTTTGTTATCGAATATCTCCAAATTGGTTTGAGATAGACAAAATATCTCAATGGTAAAAATAATCCCCATTAAATTCCCTACAAAACAGATGTCTTCTATAGTTTTGGTAGGGGCAACGGTTACGTCACAAATTCGTGGTTTAAATGTTGCTCATTGGAGTACCAGCTTATTTACCAATTTTCACGCCCAGCATCAAACAATGCCCAGTAAATCCGTAAGAAATTGATTTAAATACAAAAGACTTTTGTACGGGGTTCATGAAAGCTTCCATTAGTATTTTAAAAAATCAGGTCTGCGAAATAGAATTTTGCATTTACCCGGAATTTGGGTTTTTCCATTGTTGGAATTTCCTAAAAAAATGCCATAATTGACTGTCCATTATTAAGCACTAAATAGCATTGGAGGAAAAATTCTTTCTACGCACATTGAAATGACTCGAATAATAATCCGATTACAACCAAAGTTTAAATCCAATATGGCTGCTAATTCCTAATATCCACAACATCAAAGTGAATTATGTAACAAAAAGAGTGTAAAAACAGCACGAAAACAGTATTCATATTGTGAATATTAGGAATTAGCTGCCATATTGGATTTAAACTTTGGTTGTATGTAATCGGATCATTTTTTTAAGTTATTTCAATGTGCGTAGAAAGAATTTTTCCTCCAATGCTATTTAGTGCTTAATAATGGACAGTAAAATATGGCATTTTTTTAGGAAATGCCAACAATGGAAAAACCCAAATTCCGGGTAAATGCAAAATCCGATTTCGCAGAACTGATTTTTTTAAATACTAATGGAAGCTTTCATGAACCCCGTACAAAAGTCCTTTTGTATTTAAATCGATTTCTTACGGATTAACCGGGCATTATTTGATGCTGGGCGTGAAAATTTGGAAATAAGCTGGTACTCCAAGAATCAACATATAAACCACGATTTTGTGACGTAACCGTTGCCCCTACCAAAATTATAGAAGACCCCTGTTTTGTAGGGAATAAATGGGGAATATTTCTGCCATTGAGATATTTTGTCTATCTCTAAACAAATTTGGAGATATTCGATAACAAACACTTTTTGGCCCGCCATTTTCCAATATGGCGGCCGAAGCTCCAGTCCGATTGTAGGGGAGTCTTAGTATGTTGATAAGTATCATTTAAGGAAGGTCTCTGCAAAAATTCAGCGACATCGCAATTTTTTCCTCCAAAAATTCTTATTTGACAGGATTATTTGTTTTATCTTGGAAATTTGTTAATGTTTCACGCTAATACGTTTTGAACATGATTCGCATTTTAAATGTTCAATTTAAATAACTAGGGAAATGCCAAAGTGGTTGTTAAACGTGTGAAAGAGCCATGTGTTGAGTACCCGGTATCATTCCCCATACTGGGCTTGATCCAGCCTTAGGTATATGGGAGGAAAGGGGATGTTCCCGGGTACTCAACACTTGGCTCTCTTCTCACTCGTTTAACAACGACTTTGGCGTTTCCCTAGTAGGCCTAAAGCATTTTTGTGAAAACAAATAGGCCTACATTTCTTATTAGGGATACCAATCAACTAGGAATTATTGTTTGTGGCCAGCAAGTCCTGGTGTAGCTACATACTATCTATAGGCTATTGAAAACTTAGTGATATGCCAATAAATCACCTACTAAAAAGATTGTAACTCACCTTAAAATGATCTTGGCAGCAGTAATACGTTGATGTCATTGATAAGGGGTTCTCTCCGTCATACCGTCTCGTTGCTTCCAACCACTGTCTTCGTCGTATTTTGTCTTTAGGAACACACACAAATATCTTTTCCGGGTCCTTACAGATGTGTTAGTACACTTCGGTACTATACACGACTTATATGTGCCCGAAAATGTTTTCGATTCCATTGCACAAGAATTCCAAAACTTGTGAATCAGACTGCGCAACACCGGCAAGCTTACTATCTAACGAATCAATAGCGATCCTTCGTGGCTGCGGCCGTCTTTTGGCGCCGAAAATGTCTACGCTGTAAAACATATTAATTTGAGGGTTAGAATGAATCTAGATGTTTTAATTGTAAGGGCATAATATCAGTAAGTATACCGGTAGGCCTAGATATTGTGTAGCCTATAGATTTAAAAAATTACATTAGGTAATTTAAGTGCATGTAGAGTACTGGTAGGGCTATAGACTAAGCCTTTAAAAAATGTGTAGCCTAAATTAATTCAACGAGTAAATAAAGCTGGCACGAGCTAGGCCCTACCATGGTACCTAATGTAAACAGTGGACAGTCAAAAAAAATTAAAATGTGTGGTTATTTCTAGGTTGAATATTAGTTCTGCCCCTACCTAAGAGAGAATGTGTAAAACTAAATTATTCCACTTTACCGGTACCTTAAATTAGCCTGAACACAAATAGACAAACCTACCGGTAGGCCTACTACCCCTACACCGACACCTATAGGTGGAGGGTAAAAAAAAATACAGAAACTTGTTAAATTAGTGTGGCGCACCGGTATGCGAGACCAAGCTAACACATCAAGCTAATACTGTCATGCAGTCGTCATGTAGGTCTATGGTAAGGCGGCTGAGTAAATTATTATTACGTAGTAATCTAGGCCTACCTTATTACCGACATTTTTGTCTATAATACTAGAGGTCCTAAAGAAAGGAAACAGTGGGCATCCTGAGAAGTCTTACCTCGGAGCAGAGCATCCCTCAAGACACTAGCAACCTCCATTTCAATGACAGTCGACTCTTCAAGCCTTAACGGCTCCTCTTTGACATTAAAGTGTTCCATTGGCCAACATACAACCTGTAACGAAGACAAAAGCATTTGTACACCTAGGCCTAGTGGTGAAATCAAACTTTTTAGAAGGATTGTGACTGAGAACAGACCAATCAGCTGGATAGTGGATAGACTCTACCAGCAGGTAGGCCACTAAATATGTTGTTGTTGTTGTTGTTGTCGTAGGAGGGTTATCCTGCTGATGATCTCTGATCGGTGTCAGTGTTTTCCTTGTCTTCTATAGGCCTACCTATTCTTTGCGGGGAACATTCCTGCGGGAACTAGGGGTGGCTGGGGGAACAGGTGGAAGGGGGACGTTCTCCTTGTGTAGTACCTAACTAAGGTCAAGTTGTTTCAAATCTGATGGTTTTCTTCCCTACTTTCTCTAGAATTTAGTTAAGAGATTATAGGACATGCGTTTTAGGCAAATTGCTGTTTGCTCGGCCAACTGACACGTGTCTGAAATTTTGAACATTTGTCACAAATGTGGAATTATAGGGCTCTGCAGTAACACATTTCAAAATTTTGTTTTAAAATAATTAATAAAAAAAAATAGTTTTCACGAATTTTGGTTTTGTTAAAAACTTCAAAATTGACCATATTCGTGATTTTTTTCTGACTGATTAAGTCAAAATTTGGAAAATCTGTGACAACAGGGCTGTCTATAGCTTTGTTTGTTTGTCCTGTAGGCCTACCAGGTTCACATATTTACTCCTGGAATCGTCCGGATGTACGTCATAAAACCGGAAATAGGAGTAATAAGTACACGTTACGCCCAGTTGGACAAACAAACATATCTGCACCCAGTTTTGACATTTGACGAGGCTACGAAGGCCTAGAGCCTACATACCACACGATGATGCTAATAGGCTTTGGGCCTAACTATATTTTTCAATATTTTGGCCTAGATAATAGGATTCTAGCACATTGTTGTGCATAACATTGCTAAACGTCTTTCAAGCAGACCTATCCTAGTTTTAGGTTATGTCGGCCCCTGGGCTAAGGTTTTTGCTTAAGAGTCGGAAGCAGGGCCGAGCGCTTTCAAATTTTGCGGGGGACTACCTAAACTAAATCGTCCGCTATCGGTAGCTCTGCCAATACAGTTGCGTCTTCTCCCCTGGGTCCTAGGCTACCCGCATTACCAGCCACGTTTCAAACCACGAGATTTTATTGGTGGCGAGTTGGATGATTTCATGCGACTGACTGCCACATCCGAAGTTTTTAATGACTAAATAAATAATTATAATGTACATCTTGTGAAAAGAGACGTAAATTACACTTAGAAATATCGACAGAACGTTTTAAAAACTATTAAAAGTGTCCTAATAGTCATGACAAATGTTTACGCTTATCGCAAGTTATCGTGCATCTGTAAAAATATCACTCTAGACCGCACTTTTTACCGTGGTCATTGTTGGCCGAGTGGTTAAGAGCTCTTGTTTTGCATGCGAGAGGACGTCGGTTCGAGCCCGTCTAGGAAAACTTTTTTACTTTTTTTACTCATTCCATTATTGTTGTTCACTATAATTTTGTGACGGAAACAATTTTTATAACTTTCCAGTGCAAATTACTTAATGGCGAAGGCTTTCTCGCATCCGTGCAGCGGCAATCGGCAAGTTATGAAAGTTGCACCCCTACCGGGGTAGAACAAGATGACATTATACTTTTAGAAAGCCTAATTCAAAATACATACCATAAAACCGTATACGAAAAGAATCCGCCTTGTTCTACATGCCGTTTTGAGGGGCGCCCCCGACGTTTCCCGCATGACGTTTCACCCTTTTGATCCTTGTTCTAAATCAATAACTTTGTACGATTATTTAGAAAGACGAATCGACCTTTCCCAGTGAATACCCACATTTACCATTAAAAATAGTTTAGAGTATTTTAAATTTGGCCCTAAAACTCAAAAATGTGGACTTATTATCAATTTTACTTTGATATTCAATGCCAATTTACGAAAACGTTTGAAAACATATTTTTTGGTTTATCAGTCTTAAAAAACATGCTGTCACATGTGTTATAATACTTCAATGCACAGATAGTTATCGAAGTCGCTGAGATAGTGCATGACATGCGTTTTGTTTCGGCCGCGCGTTTTAAATTTACTTCCGCGTCGCGCAGAGTACTACTATTCACTGTGAGGTCCGGGGGCCAAACCGAACACATGTAACAGACAAATTGGCAATAAAACTTCTAACATAATTTAAATATGTAATAATTTGAATAAAATTACTTAAATTTTCTGACACATGTCACGTCAAATATTAATTTATTATGTAGCACGTAGGCATGTTAAAGTGTGCATGACATTCTTGTATGGCTTCTACTGGAACGTAATCTAGGGCGACGGTCGTTCGCCCGCAGCCAAGCTGGGCGATGGCTAACTCGACCCTGTTTACTCCCACCCGAGTTGGGGGGTTTTCAGCTATCTCCCACACGCCGCCCCAAAAAAATTTACAATCTTGAAACTCGGTGTTATGACCTGATATGGGTTCATGATCTACAAAAAAAAAATCAGCCCGATCCGATAACCAGTTCTGTGTTTAAAATAGTGCGTAAAACGACGAAAAACTTCCGGCTTGCGGGGTGGTGGTAACAAAAGTTTATCTATCCTTGAGATACAAAGTGACCATCCGCGGACGAGCCCGGGGAAACCGGTCGTCCCGTCTATTGTCGGCATTTTTCCCTTTCCACCTTTTTTGGCGTGACTGAACTTGGGAGCGAACATGGGTTTTTTCTACCTGCCTCCACACATTTCAAATCTATTGTGATGAAAAATAATGTATTCAGCGAAATTTTTTTTTAAAATTGCATGTATTTAAATGATGGTAAATGGTTGGCTTAGCGCTTGTCAACAGGCGAAATGATCTTACTTCTTTTCTATGCGAAACTAGGGAGAAAGAATGAAATGCTTGGCTCAACTTCTATATCCCACAGCATTCACAGCCGAAAACTTTTGAAGGAGTGCTTGGCTGCCGTTTTTTTTTTTTTTTTTTTTTTTTATTTGGGGGTATTAAACCACCAAAATATTGTGATGTTACCAAAACACTTTAAAAATATTAAAATTGTAATTGAAAGGGTAATTTTTTTAAAATACTATGTTGGCCTATACCTGATTGGTTATTATCAATTAGTTAGTTTGCTCATTAGTTTTGTCATTGCTATAAGGTTTAAACCTCACAATAATGAATTAGTATATCAGCTTGGTGCAAAAAACATTCTCTCGGAAGGTTTGATGTCCACGTACATGGTTCTTCGTCATTTTTGTTTTCTTGAACAGTCCTCTTCGACCTTAGACACTTTTATAAAGTTTCCGACACTTACCAGCTCTTGTAGAGTAAATCGGTTTTACTGGGGGTTTTACTACTGGGTGTATTTTGTTTTTTAAATAGACAAGATAATTGATCCAACAGCCCAACGGCAAGAATAGTGGGAATTTCACATTAAGTTTTCAATATGTATCTTCTACGGGTAACAGATACGAGAAAAAAAACATCTTTTTGGTACAGGTCGATAACTGACTCAATGTCTAACAATTTGCCGTCACAAAAATAGACAGTGTCTGATCGATTACTTTCTTGAGTTTAGGACACTTCCTTTTTGGTTCGTCAACCATAGCTACAATTCGTATAAACATAGATCTTGAAACACAGTTTACGCATTTTAGTAATGCATTAAGAAATTATCCCAACAAACATTATACTCTGGGTCCCGTGCGGGAAAGTTAAGGGACGTCGGGGGTTAACTGCGGGAAGCGGGACGTCCCGCAAGGGTCCCGCCCGGGCAAGTGCGGGAAAATACTGCGGGAAGACTGCGGGAAAAGCCCAAAATGTTTGTTGGGATATCATCTACTCCATGAAATTAATGTTCGATCATGTTATAAAAAAATAAAATGGAATCGAATTTGGTGAATACTATTAGGGGTATATAATACGATCCCGTCATAGTGCTATAAAAAGAATATTATCTTGATTTATATCTAGGTGCCAGTTAGGGCGCCGCAGCCAAGCCGCGGTGCGCTATATACTCAGGCACCTTATACAGCAAGCAGATTTGAGGTGATTTTTTTTAGATCTATTTCTTTTGATTGTGTAAGGTTTGGCTGTATTTTACAAGTTTTTTTATGTGTGGGATAACAAAAAACCCCAAATTATCTCTAAGCACGGAACAAACAACAATAAACGTTGTTGTACTGCTACGTAGCATACAACCAGACGGACTTTAAATTCCAAATTGTATTTAACGTGTTGGCCACACTATTCAGTTTAAAAATTCCATCAATGAAGCCGCTCTGTTTTAAAGAAATTATTATATTTGTGATGCAAGACTGCGATGCAGCTTTGTTCCTGCATTTATTTGCTGTCGTTGACAAAAGCAGTAACGAAATGTTCAATGACCTGAAATATAACAAGCATTTATAAAAACTTACACAGCTAAATCACCAAGACATTTGTTGATACCTACATGGCCGAAAAGGTAAAGTATGAGCGGTTTGGCGCTTATATATCTCACAATGTGCTCGTCGCGACAGCGGAAGTAAATAAGACGCGCAAACCGAACAAACGCATGTCATGCACTATCTCGGCGACTTCGATAATTATCTGTGCATTGAAAATATTATAACACATGTGACAGCATGTTTTTAAGATGATAAACCAACATATGTTTTCAAACGTTCTCGTAAAAATTTGGGATTGAATATCAAAGTAAAATTGATAAAAAAAGTCACATTTTTGCGTTTGTGCACAAACACTATAGTGACATATTTTTATTATATTTTGTTCCCCAAAAAGTTCAAAACTCCTAAATGAATATAAATTTGTATCATAAGACTTATATTATTTCTATTATGGTAAGTTATCAGCATTTGTAAGGTAGCGTCAAAAATGTATAGGCCTAACGATTTTTACGTTTTCACACACCGAGCGCGACCCGGCACCTCCACCAAAATCATTTAAAAATACTCGCAAAAACCCCTAGAGAAAATGAATTATCTTCTTGGAAGTGGAAGAACACTTTTTCATTGTTTTTTCTATAAGTATTATCAGAGGAGCATATTTTTAAAAACATTATCTTTCCAATGCACGGTATAGTTAAGAAAAAAACCAGGTCACTTTCTCACTAAAATTGCAAACCGGTACCAAAAACGTAATTTTTATTAGTTTCTTGGGACACCGGTTTCAAGTGTTATGAAAACGGGGACTGTACCGGTCAAACCGGTGGTCACCGATTTATTCTTCACTACATAAAATCATGCGATAATAAAATAATGTCAACATAATTACTTATAGTTAATTTCTCATGATACATCAAGCAAGCGGTGGATGCAGTGCTTTTTAAAACAGATTCCTAGAAAACAAAGCTACCTTCTTTGTTTATTTTGTTTTCAATCTGTACCTAGTTCCCAAGATACAAGCTTTTTATTAAATTTGCTATGGTTACTGTCGTCATGTTACGAAAATTATATGAAAATAAAAACAAAGTAAGTTTCACTGGTAAGATATCTTCTCTGTTTTGGGGAATGGTCGTGGGGGTCGAAGCCTCTCCCCTGGTAGTTTTAGTGCCTCGGGCGAAGCCCCTATAACTAAAAATCTGATGTGTGCCAGGGTTGGGCGATGGACAGCGTCCTTGCGCTGCATTGTAATTGGTGACAGGCACCGTTTATTTCGGTAAAATACCGCGGAACTTGAAAATGGCAACAAACTTCTAGGATTTGCATCCGTGGCAGAAAAAGTCTCACAAGAGACATCCAAGGAGAGTTATTTTTATCGTCCCGGCGGTCTTAGTCGTGGGTCCACTACACCCCTCGACGACGACCGGCGATGAGACGTTGGGCGAGCCCGCAGAAGCCGTGCCTGACGACGTGGAGGCAAGAAACAAGTCCAAGAGCTGCAATGGGGCGCGGGAATACGTCGCTTCTTCTCGGAATAATGTGGGCAAGTGCAGAAACCTGGGGATTTTTGGGACCGTTCTAGAGATGCGTAAAATCTGGCAGCTTTTGCAGCAATGCATTGGTTGACGGTTTTCAGACCGAGGTCAGCGTGAACCTCAGACATTCGTGTCCAGCGAGGGAGAGAAAGGGACACACGAAGAATCTTGTTTTGCACCACTTGTAGTCGGTTGCGGTGGGGTGCTGCACATCCTCCCCCGACAGGAGATGCGTATAACGCCGCTGAACGGATTAAGACGGTGTAGAGGCGGAGCTTGGCCGATACCGAGAGCTGTGCATTCCGCAGAAGGGGTACAGAGAGACAAGTTTACCGGTTGCCTTCTGAGTTGCTGACCGGATATTGGGCCCCCACGTAAGTTACGGTCTAAAGTTTCCCCAGGCATCTATTGGTCGGTGCCCAGGGTTTTTTATGGCGAATCTTTGAAGTAACCGAGGAGGGGGCCGTTTTCTAGACCATAGAAGAGAGTACTTGAAGTCTTCTCCACTTGAGGGCCATGGGGAAATTTGGTCCCAGCCCTGAAATATGTCAAGGAAAAAGTTGTCCAACGCGAACTGCGATCCATGGGCGAGATTAGTTGACAGACCCACGAAGTCATCCAAAATTGCCGAGTAACACTTCCGGGGGGGGGGGATTGGGCTGTGAAGACATTAAATAAAGGGTCAGCACCGAACCCTGGGGTACCGGAAGAATGGGCGCTGTGAGGAGGAGACAGAATTTTTTGATCATGAAAGTACCTCAGTGGGGAAAGGGAAATTGAATAAGCAGGACTAGATAATCGGGGAATTGAAAGGTAAAAAGTTTGTAAATGACCCAACATGCCCACAGTCAAATGCCTTGGAGACGTAAGGAATCCGCCGATGACGCACCCCGGGTTTTCCCAACCATCTGTTTCTTACCCGTTATCCTTGTTAGCTTTTGTTTTGTGGGTGTTTGCTCGAAATCCAAATTTTTCGTCCGGGAGAAGTTCGAGTCGTCTATTGACTTTTGTAGACGGACTAGGAGACACGCCCAGCATTTGGATAGCACAGACAGGAGGTGATAGGGCGATAACCGTGGGCCCCCGAGCAGACTTTCCCGGTTTCAGAAAGTAATGCCTTGGCTTTTTTCAAGAGATGGGAAATGTTGAAGTTAAAAACGGCTTGAAATAGCATGTATCGTGTTTTTCTGCTCGCATTGACATTGGGGGGAAAAACTTGTGCCGTATGCCCTTCTCCTGGAGCCTTGTTTTTGTGGAAGGTCCCTTTTCAATCTGGAGCAGTTCCTCAAAGTGACCCGCTCCCTTGGTAGAGGGAGGGGAAAGTGGGGAGTTGTGACCACTGGAGTATTGCTCCCCCACTTGTGGTTAGGGCTGTGGGGGGTTCAAAGGGAAATGCGGCCTCCAGCAGTCTGCCCCGGCCGTTGCTTTTTCCACGACTCATGCCAAAAATTTTGGTCCCTGAAACGGTGGGTCCGCCTGTGGAATACGTTGTAGGGCACGAGCCATACGCCAGTAAGATTTACCGGAGACAGAGCCCGCTACCGTGTATCCAGAGTTCATGGTAGGGGTCGACATTTGCGCTGACGAGGTACCCTACCTCACGATGGCGATATCAACTGTGTGAGTCAAAACTGCCGTTACGGTTTCGTACATGCGATCCTAAAAAAGCACAGACGCGGGAAATCTGGCAGCCTCAAACCCTTTTGGGCCTATTCGGCCCTTTTGTGTAACTTTTTCTGATGTAATTTTAAAGATTATGACCATAATTATGTTCAAAAATATCAAAATTTTTACCACGTGTTTAGAATAGTAAAATTAATACCCCGCTGCATGAAAAAGGATATTATTTTTCAATGCAGAAAGTTCATCACAATTCAAAGTTATCATTTTTTCCGAAGCAATAACCGACCAAAAAAAAAAATAGACAAAACCCATGTGTTCAAAATTTATTTTTTATATGGGTTAAATTTTTTCAAAATTTTTTAATCAAAAATTTAAAGGGCTTGTTTTTTTTTTTTTATTTTCCTTAAAATTTCGCACCCGGGGGCCCGCCTAAAAACCGGGCTATGCATTGGGCCCTTCTTAAGGGTTAAATTAAATGGCTTTGGGCCCCCCTTCTAAAAAAGGGCCGTAAAGATTCATATAGGCCTAATCTTTGGGAAAAGATATTGCTCGGCCCGGGTTTTTCCTTTTTAAAACTTCTAGCTTCTTTTTACCCCTTTTTCAATACAAACCCCAACCCAAACTAAAAATTTTAAAAAGGGTGAAATATTTTGTCGTTTTACACCCCCCTCCTCCCTAAAAAGCAGTGTAAAATTTTTACCCCAGTTGCAGTAAGTGGAAAACTTAAAACAGGAAAAAAAAACTTTTCGGGGTCAGTGGGTTTGACGGGTTTCCATTTACACCAGGACAAAAAAAAAGGGTTTTCGTGAAAAAATTTGGTTCCCCTTTGGTGTAATTAAAACAGGCCCAAACAAAAAAAAGTTTATGTATGGCTTTATTGACAATTTTTGCAAAAGTTTCAAAATGAAAGGGTTCGGATGCAAACTTTGGGCCGAGAAAATTAGCTATTTGCAAAACACCCCAAATTTGTGCCCCATTCCCTTTTAAGAGTTATAAAACTAAAAATTTTTTTGTTTTGATTTGGTTTAACTTGATTTGATTTCCCAATGAGAAACTATGGGAAAATTTCCTAACTCCCGGCGTAAATACGGAACCTTTTTCGGGGAACCCCAACCAAAACTCCTTCTCCCTCCATTTTCCCCACCCAAGCTAAAATTTTCTGCATAATTCCCTTTCACCTTTTTTGAATGTCCTTCACCCAGCCACATTTTGGGTTTGGGGGCCCCTCCCAAAAGTAAAAAACTGATGACTGGGGAGTGAGGCCATTATTTCAATTGTAATTTATTTACAAACTTTCATTTTCCCTTAATTCAAGTTTAATAATTACATTTGGGAAACAAAGGTCCCCACTTACCTATTATTTTTTAAAAAAGGGTTACCCCCTAAAAGGCCTTTTTAATGGAAATTATAAAGTAAAAAAAAGGAAAATTCTGGTTTTTTGGGGTTTTCCTAAAAAGCGCTTTTAGGGAGGGGGAATGACTTGTCTGGGGGATTTTGTACCCCTAGTTTTTAGGGGAAAACTTTAAGGGAAATTTTAAAGATCGTTTTTGGGGGGTTTTAGGGGGGTTTTTTAGGTCTGGGGGAGTAAAGGGGTTTTTGCCACAGGGCCCAAAGGGCCCCATTTCTAACCCGTCTTTTTTTTTGGACCCCCCCCAACCCAAACAAGAAAGGCCTCCCGGGTCCCTTTTCCAAAAATTTTGTTTTTTGGATGAGCGAAGCGAAAAAATTAAATTTTGACTTTTTTTTTTTTTTTGTTTTTTTTTTACTTACTTTTAGGGATGAGACGTGTACACGTTTTAACACGCCGTCACTTTGTACACGTGTACATAATTTAAAAAAAAAATACACTTCGCCCTTTCAATAAAAAAAAAATTGTTCGGGGTCTTTCGATTTTTCAGTTTTTCTTTTAAATTCTATTTTGAAAAAACGAGCTTTTTTAAGTCGGGCCCCCGCCGCCCCCTTTCCCGCAAAACACCAAAAATTTGGGGTTTGCGATCCCTTGCCACGGGGGGGGGGGCCCTTGTTTTTTTCCCCCCCTCCCCCCCTTTCCCCCCTGACCGGCCACCCCTTTTTAAAAGATGGTTCCAGACCGCTGGGAAAGGTCGCCCCGCCGCCCGCTTATTTGTTTACGCGTGTTAAAGTTTTAGAGTCAGTGACCATGACGGTTAATTGTTTAGAATATCTCTTGACTGGCAGTTCTTTATAAAAATAGTCCCCCGGGAAAAAGGTTAAATTTGCCGATTTGGGTAGGAAGGGAGTTGCTATGGAACTATGGGAACTAGGGTAAATCACAAGCCTTAATATCTCTCCCCCCCCCCCCCCTTTTTTATCACGAAAAGCCTCAACCATATCACCCTTTTAATTTTTCCCCGGGTTCAATGAAACACAGCCACGTCTTTTATTTGACTGAAAAAACTGAACTGAACGCCATCGCCGTGTTTATTACGGGGTTCGGAATCCCAAAAAAATATACAGTAAAAAATAAAAGGGGGGGGGGTAAAACCCAAATTTTTTTTCCCAGATATCTTAAAAAATTAAAATAGTACACCCCGGTACACGCACAGACAGCCAGCGTGTAAAAACGTGTAGTAATTTTTCACCTTTTTCCCATCCCTACTTACGTTTCCCCAAGAAAAAAACTTTGGGTGTTTTTTTGTGTTAGGCCTAAAATTTTTTTTTCTGTTTTTTTCGCCCCCTCTCCGGGGAAAAAAAGGCCCAAAGCCCCAATTTTTTATGAAAATTTGGGGGGAACCTTCGAAACCCCGAAATGAGACCTTTGTTTACTTTCCAGCCTTTAAAGCGAGTTGATTTTTTACGTGGGTTAATCGGTTTCCCTTTACCTGCATTTTCACTTACCGCCCTCAAACCCCTTCACAACACCAAAAGCAAAAATAACCTAAATTTTATTTATTGAAATTCCCGGGGATTTAAAGTAAGCATGTATTGATTGGGGTAGGATCTTTTAAAAGTTAAAAAATACCTTCGTCTTTAATAAAACAACTACATTATTTCCTTTTAAAATTTGAGGTTTTTTTTAAGGTTTTTTTTTTTTCGTCGTCGACAATCCCGCTGGGAGCCCGTGTGGTCGGCCATCTTGAAAGCTAATGCGAGTAACCCGCATTTTTGAACGCGAGAACATTTTTTTCTAGCGTTCTGACCTGACTGCGTTTACACGCCAAAAATAACGAACGTTATAGGGCCAAAACCCGCGTTTAAAAAACTGGTAATGTGAACGAGGTCCCCTTTGAGCTGTAAATTTTTTTTTGGGAAAAATCGAAGAAAATATTTCTCATAAAAATCTTCTTTTACGATTTTTTTGCGTATTTTTTTTGTGAATTTGGCAAAAGGCCCACTTCCCCATATTAAAGACACTTTTATAGGAAAAAGTTTAAGATCACTGAAAACCCTATATGTTTAGAAATTTTTGAGACATTTTTAAAAAAAATTTTTATAGAAAACGACTTTTACGATTTTTTTCCCCCGGTTTTAATACGATTTTTTCGGGGATTTTTGGGGCCCATTTTGACCCAAAAGGGGGGGGGGCTTTCAACGGGTTATATTTTTTCATTTAAAATAAAAATTAAAAGGGGATGTAGTTCCTCTTGAAAAAAAAAGTTTTTTTAAAAAATTTGTCCCAAAATTCATAAAAATAAATTTTAATAAAGCCTTTTTTCAGGTGTATAAGGGAAAAAGTAAAAATTTTAATTACTATAGAAAAAGTTAGGGGATTCCACATCAAAAAGTAATCATTTTGACAGAAATATTCCCAAAAAAAACTCATCCCCTCAACGCGACTGGAAAAAAACGTTTTCGAAAACCCCCCTAGTGTTAAGTAGGGCCTTATACAGAGGGAAGGGGGGTTGCCTTTCCCCAACTCGGTACTTTGTTTCGGTTGGGACCGGGGGGGCCAACCCTTTTTCATGTTAGGGTAAAGTTTGGGGTTGGGGGATTGGGGGAGGGGGCCCCCAAAGCACGTATATTTTTACAATAAATTTTGAAAAAAAACTATTAATTATTCAAACATACGCCCCTTCGCGCCCCCCAAACCCCCCCCCCACTCCCCCTAATCTACTTTTCCCCTCCAAAGACAATAGCCTTGTTTTTCATGGAGGACGGAGTACGGAGTTGATTTTGGGGGTTTTTGGGCTCATACCACCCTGTTTTAAAACCCTGAAATCAGGGTTTCTGACCCGTTGGGGTTCGGTCCCCACGAAATTTTTTTTGCCGCCAAACCGAAATACCGTACTTGGGGTAAATGGCCCTTTTAAACACTTCCTGAGAGGAAACCCAACATAAAAAACATGCAGCCTAATTGCAAATGTCAATAAATAAGTTTTAAAATGTTTGAAACTATTTTTTAAATTCTGTTTTGGCCCCCGGCTCCAACTTCAAATGTAGATCATCCAACCCCCCTAGGGGCCTAGGCCTTCCAAACCTCTCGTACTACCCAAAATTACATTTTAATATAAGGTGGGGATTGGGAACCCGTGATTTTTTTTGGAGCCCCAAGATGGGGGTTGGAAAGCTGGGACCGAATCTGACCGAATGTCAGTTCCAAATTTCCTTTTAAACCCTTTTTGGGTTTCCGACATTAAACACTTTTAAAGACTTTGGGAAACCCTACCTTTAAAAATTTTTAGTACCCGGGACTGAAACCCCGTCCTCCCTGTAAACAAGGCCCATGTTTGAAAAAGTTGGCCAGTCCCAAAAAAATAGGTGGCCTTAGGCCCAGGCCTACCCACAACCGGGATTTTAATTTAATCCCAAAAGGGAAACCAGCTAGGCCTAAAGGGCCCCTTCTTCCATAATAGGCCTACATGCCCCAAAACAATAACAAAAAACAAAAAAACCACAAAATTAAAACTAGGCCCCCAAAGGGCCCCAAAAGGGGGGGATACACAAAGGCCCCCCCAAAGGCCCACAAAAACTTTGGGGTAGTTATCCAATACAATTTTTTCACCCGCTTCCACACAGAAATGGAGAAACGGCTTTTTTAAACCCAACCCTTTCCATAAAGGGGGTAGGGCCTAGACTCTTTTGCGATTTTCCCATTTTTGGCCTTCTTTTAAAAGAAATTTTCCCTTTTAGGCAGAAGAAAACGTATTGAAAAAAGGGCCCCTTTGTTTTTTATTTCGAAAAAAATGTCCTTTTTTTTGATAACAAAATTTAAAAATCCCAAATGAAAATGCCCAATTTCCCCGTCAGCCCGAAAAGCATCAACAATAGAGCTAGTTCAGATTTTTCCCGCATGTGCAGCACCTTCTGAAGGGACGCCAAATTCATTGTTTTTTTCCTTTCCCAAAATAAAAAAGGTTTTCCCAATAATATTAACTCACACGTTTTTAACTAAAGCTTAAAAATGAACTTTTTAAAAATTTTTTGGGAGGAAAAATTTAATTTTTTGTAAAATTTTTTTTAGGAAATACTCCCGTAGGTTTTAAATTTTTGATCCCATGGAAATCAATACGAAATTACAAAATCAATTTAACGGGTTTAAAAACGATTTTCTTCAAAACTGTGGATTGATGATGCATTCCCTTTTAAAATCTAAATATTTGATGATAAAAATTTGTTTTATTCCAATTTTTTTAAAAATTATAATACGAGGGGGAAAAAAGAGTTTTATTGAATTTCCCCCTTTTGCAGGGAAATTTTTTTTATTTAATTTAAACCAAACCTGCCCTTTTCAAAAACAAAAAACCCATGCATTTTTAATAAAAAGGGAAACCTTTTTGAACATTTTCTTTTTAAAAAAAAAATTTTCGATATTGAAGATTTTTCTTGGCAGACAACACTATTTTATAGGGGCAAAAGAATGGGGGGGACTACTTTCAACTAAATAATTTGGGGTTTTGTTTTATAACTGTTACTTTCCAAAAAGAAGTTTTTAGTAGGTTTCCCCCTTTTGAAAAAATAAGGCTTGAAACTTAGGGTTTTTTTACAACGTATAAATTTGTAGCCCCTTTTCTTGTAAATTTTTGTAAAAAAAAGTGTATTTTCCCCTTATTGTATAATTAATTTTTATTTTTCCCGTAAAAAGGTTTTTAAAAATTTTTTAAAACGTACAATAAAAACAACTTAAACATAGTATGCATCTAGATAAATTAAACAAGACAATAAAGAAAAAAACGTCAAAAACGTTTTTTAACTGCAAAAATTTTGTTCGGAAAGGGTTTTGTTGCCCAAAAATTTTTCGGAGGATACTTTATAGAGCCAGTGGGGAGGGCTCCAACTCGGCCTTGGGCGAATTGGGGGAAAAACCCGGGAAATTTGGACAGCCACCCCTCTCTTTCCCCGGGGATTGTCAAAAAATACCACAAGCTATCGATGCGAGGTTTTGGTTTAAAGAAAAAAAGAGCCCCCCATCAGAAACGGCTTTCCAAAGAGGCACAAGATCTCAATTTTTTGGAATTCTGATTAATTGGGTTTAGCGAAGGCCAAAACTTCAATTTCACTGACCCCCTTAAAAAAATTTTGCTCCAATTTATTTTTTTTCTTTTTTTTTTTTTCTGTCTGTTTTCTTCGCATCCTACCCGAGCAAAGCCGCGATCTTGATGAAAATTTGGGGCGGACCCCTTCGAAATCTCTGAACATAAAACCCGCCACGTTTTTTGGGTACAATAAAAAATATTTTCTCATGAATATCGTACTTTTTTACTTTAGAATTTTTAAATGCGATATTTTCTGACATTTGGGCCGATTTTGACCAAACGGTGGGCTACAAATTTCATATTTTTCATGGACATTAAGGGAAAGGGAGAAGCTTTTTAAAGAAAAAGTTGAAAAAGGGGTTAAACCAGAAATCCATAAAAATAAAGGTTTTAAAAAAGTTTTTTTTGGGTTTTTAAAAAGTAACAATATAGAAACTTTACAACAATCACCTTTCAAAGCATTCAAAAAGCACTTGCCCCCAAAAAAATGGTCCTACCCAAAATAAAAACTTACCCAAAAAGCGAAGTGACCTAGTAGGTAGCAGAATCAGTTTAAAGAAAAAGTTGAATATGTATTCCCCCATCAGCAGATTCCCGGTAAATTGGCCATCTCTTCGTAAAACTTAAATTTTAAAAGGATTTAAAAAAATTTTGGGTTTTAAATTGGCCCCAAAATGCTGATTTAGTGTTGGGTGGGGGAAAGATTAATAGGGGGCTTTGTTTGCCCAAAAGCTCCCCCTTGAAAGAGTTAGTGGCCCTTTTTAAAAAGTTGAAGTTGACATAAAAAAACAAATTTAAAAAAATAAAATTCCCCCCAAAAAATTTGGAAAAATGTTATTTGTGGTAAATATTTATGAGGGCCAACTCTACACAAAAATGCCCCCAAAATTTTTTAAGGTAACTGTTGGCTCCTAGCCTCCTATCAATCTTTCCCCTATAACACTATAATTAAAACTTTTTTAAGTTTAGATTGGAGAAAAGGGTTTACAGGTTGGGGAAACATAGGAACAAAAACCCAGCCCCGAAGGGGGTGGGGGAAAAAAACTTTCCCCCGCTGATGAAAACAGCAGCCAAATTTTTAAAATTGTTTTTTTACCTTAATCCCCAACGCGTTTTTCGTCCTTCCGGACTCATCTTCCCTCCAAATTTATTCATGTTTTAAAATTTTGGGCAGATTTAAATTTTTCTTTTTCCCCCACTCATGCAGTGTCCCTATTGACTCGTGTTTTATTACCTTTCCTTAAAAAAAAAAAATGGGGGTTTAAAAATGAAATGAATTTAAAAAATGGGGCCCAACAAATTAAAAGAATTCCCCTTTAAAGCCCGATCGCCCCGAAATTTTTTTTCCCAAAAGTGACAACTTTATCAACCCATTCCGCAAAAGCCCCAGCGTGGGTCTACCAAAGTAAACCCTTTTGCTTGTATTGGGAAATTAATTAAAAAATTTTTCCGTTCATAAAACAAAGGAGACATTTCCCTTTTTCCCAAAGCCCTTCATACTACCCTCACCCCTACCAAAACATCTGCCCCTTTTTTTTTGTTGGAGCTAGTTTTAAATGTAAGCCATGGTGGGTTTAGAAATGCACAATAAAATTATAAAAAATAAGGATAATCAAAAAGGCGAAAAATCCGGTCATAAATATTAAATATTTTTTAGCTTTACATAAGACATGCTCGAGAATTGACAAAATGATAATTTTTGTAATTGTGTCAAGCTTATTTTGGAAACATGGCAATTGAATATATGTATTTTATTATTGATTATAAAAATGTTATGGATTATCGAACAGAAGTATTAATGATTGTCTGCATTCCTACTTTACAAATATTAAGAGTTAAGACCAATTAGTAATTACTAATTACTAGTAATATTACGACTACCTACGTAGGATTGCCATGACAACACCTTAACCGAATCTGCGCAACATGAACAAACCGGCACTGGACATTTCCAGCCAAAGTTTGTTTAAGATAGTAGGCCTACCAGTAGGATTGCCTCCATATCGATTAAATTAAAAATAAAAAATCTTTAAGTGTGACATCTTTCATAACTCATCAGGATCAAATAGATGTTTGTGGGTCAAGCTAACTTAACAATGAAAACAGACATTTGCTGAGTATGAAATAATTATAAATAATAATAATAATAATAATAAATAATAATAATAAAAACACATAAGTACAAAGGCCACAATGCACATCATCTGCATAAGGCACACACATAGTTGCCAAATGTTCAAATAAATTACGTAAGGACATTCTTGTCTGTCTCAATAAGCATTGCCACAAAATAACAGCAGACAATCTCGTACAAGAGTACAGCGAGAACAGAACTGGACATGCCAAAATACTTTAGGAATAAACATAAATACACAGAAATAAAGAAATATAACCCTCGTAAGCATAGACCTACTATGTTACAAATTAAGAATATTGAGAGACCCAAACCATGAGATTCCTATCATCTTACAAGTACAGTTTAGGAAAAGTTAAAGGTAGGTATCCCTGTTTTAAGGCAACTGTTTGGTTTACTATCAACCTAACAGTTTTAGTCTTTAGGTACCTAACAGTATCTAAACTAATCATTAATGATATCCCTATGAATGCTATTTATTTATTTATTTATTTATTAAGTAAGCCTTCTACAGTGTTCACTCATATGCCATGTCCATATAACATGCGGTATTTGAATTGTCTGTACAATGTTAAAACAAAAAAACACAACATAAAATTTACAATTGTTAACAAAGTTCAATTCGATAAAGAGTGCAATTGGTCAATTAAATAGTTTCAATGTAGATACAATATATCAGTCATTAGATTAAATTAAAATTAAAACTAAGATATTTGGGTTCACACAACATATGTACTGATACTATAGTTAGCTTAAGCTAGTCCTATACAAAACAAGTCTCAAAATATTCACTTACTAAATTAAAAGCTGTTTCCAAAAAGGGAAATTTGATTTAATCCTAGCCTTAACTCCTTCCTAGACTTGTAACACCAACTTTCCGTAATTCTTCAGGCAATTTTTTTATATACTTTAATTCCCATGTTCAGGGGATCATTATCCAGCAGTTTCAATCTATGGCTAGTCTGGTACAATTTTTTCCCTTCCCTCTCGTGTTTATATTATGGACTTTTTCCCATTCAATTGAAAATAAGTTAGGAAAATTTATTTACAAACATGATAACCTCAAGCAGATACAGACAAGCTACAGTTAATATATTTGCATTCTTAAAAGCCTGTCTGCATGATTCTCAAAGGCCTAAAATGGAGCATATACCGCAATGCTCTCCTTCTGAAGGCAAAAAATCTTACTTACACTCGTTGAGTTCCCCCAAAACAATATCCCATAGTTTATCAGAGACTGATTGTTGGCATGAAAAACTTTTTTCCTTGTATCCAAATTACATTGGGTGGACAAGGCTTTCATTGTAAAACAGAAGAGCTTAGTCTCTTGCCCAGGTCTTCATATGAGATGACCACATTTAGTTTAAAATCAGTTTTAAGGCCTAGGAATTTGGCTACCTCCACTATATCAATTGATAAGTTGTTATGCTCTCTGTTAAATGTGGATGTTGACCCTTAACTTGGTAGGTAATTATTTGGGTTTTGAACAGTTTATGCTCAATTTGTTAGCCATAACATTATAACATAACATTATATTTTGTATAAAAAAGTAAAAATAGGAAATACATTATACTAAGTACTACATTGTACACACCTCCCAAAATTAGACATCTTTTTTTGTTGAGTGCTACATTTACAAATACAATAATTGAAGTTCAATAACACTTATCTACTTGTTACAACTTACAATATCTACAATACAAGAGTTTCAGATGACGTCAAGTCAAACCAACTGTCATGGCCCACTAATGTGCAAAAATTACATAGGCGCCATCTAACCATTATGATAAAACAGTGAATTTTATTGAAGATTTCTCAAAGCTGCATAACATATTTTAGTAGTCCAAACCAATCGAATGTGTATTCTAATATGTATCTGTTATTAACGTTTAAGCAAGGAAACAATGAAAATTGAAGCTCTGTTTTTTTCAAGAACAAAAGCTGGGAGCCTGTTAAAGAAGGTCTAAGGGTTATGCCAGATGGCCACTTTCAACGCTATAGAAATAGACCTAAAGTTTCGTGACTGAAAAAAAGTATTTTAATATTACTGGAAGAACCTTAGTTGTGATATATTGACATGTTGCGTTGAACAATATTTATAATCTGTGTAGGCGATGAAAAATACATGATTCTTCCTTTCCGCCTATCGTTGCCATGTTAAAATTGCATTCGATGCCAACCAGTCGCCCAAAGTAAATAGATACTGTGCCGCCAAAGCCTTCCTGAAACTCTCATAATAATATTACACATGGAAGGACACACTCATATACACAAGTGTATTATGTATTTTCTTGAATTTTCTTGTGTTCGATTAAACTAGCTATGGAAGGAAAAAACTTCACTACACACAACACACACGTTCGGATGATGTATTTTCTTGTGATCCTCAGATAATTGTGCATAAGGAAAACTCTCATTACATATGCCACACACGTGTGTATTATGTTCCTGTATTTTCTTGTGTTCTATTAGACTAGCTATAGAAGGAAAACTTTCACTACACACAACACACACGTAGCGATGAATGGGAAGATGTATTTTCTTGTGATTTTATAAGATAATTTGCAATTTAAGGAAAACTTTCATTACATATGCCAAACAACTTTTTTGTATTATGTCCTCAGACTTTTCTTGTGTTTCGATTCGACTAGCTAGAAGGAAAACCTTCACTACAAACCAACACACAATACTTTTTATGTGTATGTAACTGTTTCCTGTGTTTAGTAAGTTTAGTTCTAGAAAATAAAACTTTCATTTCATTTGTCAAGGGTGCATTTGAATTTCACGTTTAATGTTTTTTCCTTATGTTTGTAAAAGGGAAGAGTTTTCTGAAAAATTACAATGACACATATCACACGCAAAAAATTTTCTGAACTGAATGTTTTGTTGTGGTTAATAGACTAGCTTCAGAAGAAAACCTTCACTACTAAGACATACGATGGTTCAGTGTGTGTAATTTCTTGTGTTCATAAGTTTGATTTATAGGGAAAATTTCATCACATTTGTCACAGTAGTGCATTTTATTTCACGTGAAGGTTTTTCTTATGTCTGTAAAGTACGATTTGTTGAAACTTACAAGCACACCAAAATCACAAAACGAAACATTTTCTCACTAATTTTTTCAATGTGTTCAATTAGATAGTTCAGAAGGAAAACCTTCACTACATACGGAACACATAGTATGCGTTACGTGTATGTACTTTTATCCTTTGTTCAAAA
>JAMZAV010009641.1:0-13575 GCA_024449915.1 Sweltsa coloradensis | reverse complement strand
AATTTTTTTTCCAGTTTTTTTTTTCTTTAACATTTTGTCGTTTTGCTTTTTTTTTAAATTTTCATTTTTCAGTTTTTTAAAGTTTTTTCTTTTTTTTAGATTTTTTCCATTTTTTGAAAAATTGCAGTTTGCAATCATTTGATTTTTTTTTTAATATTTTTTTTCCATTTTTTTTTTTAAATTTTTTTTGTAAAGTTTTGCTTTTTGTTTTTAAAAGTCTTTTTCAAAAATTTTGTTTTTTGTTTTTTAAAATTTTTTTTTCAAAAATTTTTCATTTTGAAATTTTGCTAGTTTTCGTCAGTTTGATTTTGAAAATATTGTCAGTTTTTCATTAACATTTTTCAGTTTGCTTGTTTTAGTCTTTTCAAGTAGTCATTTTTTCATTTTTCGTTTTTTTTTCAATTTGCTATTTGCGTCAGTTTGATATTGTAATATTGCCCATTTTGGTCTAAAATTTTTTTTCATTTTGCTTCATTAAGTCTTTTTCAAATTGTATTTTTTCATTTTAAAGTTTCTTTTTGTAATTTTGGTAGTTTTTGTCAGTTTGGATTTTGTAAGAATGTCAGATTGTAAATTGCTTTTGTCGGGTTTGATGTTTTTTCATTTTCATATTTAATTTTGTCATTTTGTCAATTTTCTTTTTTCACAGTTTGACAGTTACATTTTGTCAATTTGCTAGTTTTCGTCAGTTTGATTTGGTAAGCATGTCTGAATGAATTTGCATTTTGCGGGTTTGTTATCTTATCTTTTTCATTTTGTAAGTTTGTCATTTTGTCAGATTTCATTTTAAAATTTTTGACAGTTTCTTTTTTTAATTTGCTAGTTTTTCGTTATTTTGATATTGAATTTTGCAGTTTGTCAAAAACTTTTTTTTTTTTTTTCTTGATTAAGTCTTTTTAAAATTTTTTTTTTTGTTTTTCATTTTCACATTTCATTTTTTTAATTTGCTAGTTTTCGCAGTTTGATATTTAAATTGTCATTTTTTCCCCATTTCTTTTTGCGTTTCTTGTTTTAGTCATTTTAAAGTAGTCTTTTTTCATTTTTACAGTTTATTTTTGTCATTTGCTAGTTTTTGTCAGTTTGATTTTGAAAAAGTCAGATTGTAATTGCTTTTTGTCATTTGTTGTTTTATTTTTTTCATATTGTAATTTGTCTTTTTGTCAGATTTTCATTTACAGTTTGACAGTTTCATTTGTTAATTTGCTATTTTCGTCATTTTATATTGTAATATTGTCAGTTTGCATAACATTTTGTCAGTTTGTTTGTTGTAGTATTTTTAAATTGTCAGTTTTTCATTTTCCCAGTTTCTTTTTGTAAATTTGCTAGTTTGCTAAGTTTGATATTGAAATATGCATTTTTGTCTAAATTTTGTCAGTTTGCTTATTAGTCTTTTTCAAATTGTATTTTTTTCTTTTTCACTGTTTCATTTTGTTAATTTCAGTTTTCGTCATTTTTTATTTTGTAAATGTCAGATTGTAATTGCATTTTGTCAGGTTGTTAGTCTTAGTCTTTTTTCGATTGTAAGTTGTCATTTTGTCAGATTTTCATTTTCCACAGTTTGACATTTTTTTGTTTTTTGCTATTTTTTCGCATTTGTATTGAAATATTGTCATTTTGCTTTTTAAGTCATTTTCAAGTTGTCATTTTTTTCATTTTCACATTTTTCATTAGTAAATTTGCTTTTTTTTTTTCATTTATTTTGTAAGAATGTCGATTGTCAATTGCATTTTGTCAGGTTGTTAGTTTTATTTATTTTCATATTGTAAGTTTTGTAATTTTTCAGATTTTCATTTTCACAGTTTGCGTTACTTTTTTGTAAATTTTGCTATTTTTTCGTCAGTTTGATTTGGTAAAAATGTCTGATTGTAAATTGCATTTTGTCATTGTTAGTCTTAGTCTTTCATATTGTAGTTTGTCATTTTGTCAGATTTTCTTTTCAGGTTTGCAGTTTCTTTTTTGTTAATTTGCATTTTTCGTTAGTTTTGAATTTAATTTGTCATTTGTCAAAACATTTTGTCAGTTTGTTGTTGTAGTCTTTTTCAAATTAAAAGTTTTCATTTTCACAGTTTCATTTTGTCAATTTGCTAGTTTTTCGTCAGTTTGATTTGTAATTAATTTTAGTTTCCCAAATTGCATTTTGTCAGGTTTTTGTTTTGTAAAATTCCATATTGAAAGTTTGTATTTTGTATTTTTTTATTTTCACATTTTTTGACATTTGATTTTTTTAATTTGCTATTTTCTTTATTTTTATATTGTAAAATTGTCAGTTTGTCATTAAAATTTTGTCATTTGCTTGTTTTAGTCTTTTCAATTTTCCCATTTTTTTCTTTTTCACAGTTTCATTTTGTCAATTTGCTAGTTTTCGCTTTTGTTTTGGTAAGAATTTATATTTGTCAATTGCTTTTGTCAGGGTTGTAATTTTTTAGTCATTTTCTATTGTAATTTTTGTCTTTTTGCAGTTTTTTTTATTTCCACAGTTTGACATTTTCTTTTTGTTAATTTGCTATTTTTCGTCAGTTTGATATTGAAATATTGTCATTTGTCATTAACTTTTGTAGTTTGCTTGTTTTAGCATTTTCAATTTGTCAGTTTTTCTTTTCCCACAGTTTCATTTTGTAAATTTGCTAGTTTTCGTCAGTTTGATTTGGTAAAATGTATTTGTAAATTCCCATTTGTCAGGGTTGTAAGTTTAGTCTTTTTCATATTTAAGTTTGTCATTTTGTCAATTTTCTTTTTTCACAGTTTGACATTTTTCTTTTTGTAATTTGCTAGTTTGCTCAGTTTGTTTTGTAATATTGTCAGTTTGTAAATAACATTTTGTCAGTCTGCTTGATTAAGTTTTTTTAAAATTGTTGTTTTTCATTTTCACAGTTTCATTTTGTCAATTTGCTAGTTTTTTCAGTTTGATTTTGTAAAAAGTCAATTGTCAATTGCTTTTGTCATTTTTTTTAGTTTATTTATTTCATATTGTAAGTTTGTCATTTTTCAGATTTTCATTTTCACAGTTTGACAGTTACTTTTTGTCATTTGCTAGTTTTCGCATTTGTTTTGGTAAGAATGTATGATTGTCAATTGCTTTTAGTCAGGTTGTTGTTTAGTCATTTTCATTTTTAAGTTTGTCATTTTGTCAGTTTTCAATTTCAGAGTTTGACAGTTCCTTTTTGTTAATTTGCTATTTTTCGTCGTTTTGATTTTGTAATATTGTCAGTTTGTCAATAACTTTTTGTCAGTTTTTTTGGGTTTTATCATTTTTAAATTGTCTTTTTTTCTTTTTTCACATTTTCTTTTGTAAAATTTCTATTTTTGGTAATTTTGATATTGAAATATTGTATTTTTGTCGATAACTTTTTTGTCAGTTTGCTTGTTTAAAGTCTTTTTAAAATTTTGTATGTTTTTCATTTTCACAGTTTCTTTTGTCATTTCTATTTTTTCGTCATTTTTATTTTTAAATGTCAGATTGTCAATTGCATTTTGTCAGGTTGTTAGTTTAGCTTTTCGTATTTTAAGTTTGTCTTTTTGTCAATTTTCTTTCACATTTTACAGTTTCATTTTGTTTTTGCTAGTTTTCGTCATTTTGATATTGTAATATTGTCAGTTTGCTTTTTTTATCTTTTTAAAGTTGTCAGTTTTTCTTTTTCCGTTTCATTTTGTCAATTTGCTAGTTTGCGTAGTTTGATATTGAAAATATTTCAGTTTGTAAATTACTTTTTGTCAGTTTTGCTTGTTTTAGTTTTTTTTAAATTGTATGTTTTTCATTTTCACAGTTTCATTATGCCCAATTTGCATTTTTGTCATTTTGATTTTGTAAGAATTAGTTTGTAAATTGCATTTTGTCGGGTTTGTTATTTTTTATTTATTTTCATATTGTATTTGTCATTTGTCAGTTTTTCATTTTCCATTTTGCAGTTAATTTTGTCAATTTGCTATTTTTCGTCTTTTTTGATTGGTAGAATGTCTGTTGTCAATTGCATTTTGCAGGTTTTGTTAGTTTTAGTCATTTTCTTATTGAAATTTTTTGTCTTTTTGTCGTTTTTCATTTTCGAGTTTGACATTTTTCTTTTTTTAAATTTTGCTATTTTCGTCATTTGATATTGTAATATTGTCATTTGTCAATAACTTTTGTCTTGCTTTTTAGTCATTTTCAAATTTTGAAAGTTTTTCTTTTTCACAGTTTCATTTTGTCAATTTGCTAGTTTTCGTCGTTTGATATTGAATAATGTCAGTTTCCCAAATTCTTTTTGTCGGGTTGTTAGTTTTTTTTCAATCCATTTTGAATTTTGTCTTTTTGGCAGTTTTTTTTTTTCACGTTTGACAGTTTGATTTTGTTAATTTGCAGTTTTTCGTTATTTTTGATATTGTAAAATTGTATTTTTGTCATTAACATTTTGTCATTTGCTTTTTTAGTCTTTTAAAGTTTCATTTTTTCTTTTCCAGTTTCTTTTTTGTCAATTTGCTAGTTTTCGTCAGTTTGATTTGGTAAGAATGTTTAATTGTCATTCATTTTTGGGGTTTTAAAGTCTTAGTCATTTCTATTGTAATTTGTCTTTTGTCAGATTTTTATTCCACAGTTTGACTTTTTCATTTTTTTAAATTTGTAGTTTTGTCATTTGATATTGTAATATTGCATTTTTGTCTTTACATTTTGTCAGTTTGCTTGTTTTAGTCATTTTCAATTTGTCAGTTTTAAATTTTCAAGTTTCATTTTGTAAATTTTTCTATTTTCGTCAGTTTGTTTTGGTAAGAATGTTTATTGTAAATTGATTTTTGCCCGGGTTGTAAGTCTTAGTCATTTTCAATTGTAATTTTGAAATTTTTGTCAGATTTTCATTTCCACATTTGACAGTTTCATTTTTTTAATTTGCTAGTCTTCGTCGTTTTTTGTAATATTGTCTTTTTGTCAAAAACATTTTGTCATTTTTGCTTTTTTAGTCATTTTCAATTTGTCACTTTTTCATTTTCACATTTCTTTTTGTCATTTTGGTTTGCGTCATTTGATATTGAAAAAAAATTGTCAGTTTGTAAATAACATTTTTCTTTGTTTGTTTGAGTCTTTTCAAATTGATGTTTTCATTTTCACGTTTCTTTTTGTAAATTTTGCTGGGTTTTCGTCATTTGATTTTGTAAAATGCAATTGTCAAAAGCTTTTTGGGGTCGGTTTTTAGTTTTAGTCATTTTCTATTGTAAGTTTGTCGTTTTGTCAGATTTTTATTTTCACAGTTTGACATTACATTTTGTCAATTTGCAGTATTCGTCAGATTGTAGGGAAAATTTTGCATTTTGCCCCAATTACTTTTTGTAAATTTGCTTTTTTTTTAGTTTTTTTTAAAAATGCAGTTTTCATTTTCACAGTTTCATTTTGCAATTTGCTATTTTTTCGTCAGTTTGTTTTGTAAAAAGTTGATTGTCAATTGCTTTGTCAGGTTGTTAGTTTTAGTCATTCTCATTTTGAAGTTTGTCATTTTGTCAGATTTCTTTTTTCACATTTTTACAGTTTATTTTTTTTAAATTTGCTATTTTTTCGCAGTTTGATATTGTAATATTGCCCAGTTTGTCAATAACTTTTTGTCAGTTTGCTTTATTAAGTCTTTTTTCAAATTGTATTTTTTTCATTTTCACGTTTCTTTTGGGGGGCAATTTGCTATTTTTGTCAGTTTATTTTGTAAGAAGTCAATTGTAAATTTTGCTTTTTTGTCAGGTTGTTGTTTTATTCATTTTCATATTGTAATTTTGCTTTTTGTCAGTTTTTCTTTTTCACAGTTTGACAGGTACATTTTTTTAAATTTTGCTTTTTTCGTTAATTTGATTTTTAAATATTGTCAGTTTTCAAAAAACTTTTTTGTCATTTCTTGTTTAAAGTTTTTTTTCAAATTGTAGTTTTTCTTTTCACAGTTTCTTTTTCTTAATTGCTATTTTTCGTCAGTTTGATATTGTAAATTGCGTTTGTCAAAACATTTTTGTCAGTTTGTTTTTTTTTAGTCATTTTCAAGTAGTCTTTTTCATTTTACATTTTTCATTTTGTCATTTGCTGTTTGCGTCATTTTTGATATTGAAAATTTGTCGTTTAAATAACATTTTGTCAGTTTCTTGTTTAAAGTTTTTTTAAAAATTGTATGTTTTCATTTTCACTTTTTCAATTTGTAAATTTTCTTTTTTTTGTTTGTTTGTTTTTGTAAAAATTTCAGTTTGTAAATTGCATTTTGCAGGTTGTTAGTTTTATTTTTTTTTTCATATTGTAAGTTGTCATTTGTCAGTTTTTTCATTTTCACTTTTGACAGTTAATTTTGTCAATTTGCTAGTTTTCGTCAGTTTGATTTGGTAAGAATGTCGATTGTCAATTGCATTTTGTCAGGTTGTTAGTTTTAGTCATATCCATATTGTAATTTTGCTTTTTGTCATTTTTTTCATTTTCACATTTTGACAGTTTAAATTTGTCTTTTGCTAGTTTTCTCAGTTTGATTTGGAAAGAATGTCTGATTGTCAATTGCATTTTGCCGGTTGTTAGTCTTATTCATTTTTATTTGAAGTTTTCATTTTTGTAAATTTTCTTTCTCAGTTTGTCAGTTTCTTTTTGTTAAATTTGTAGTTTTCGTTAGTTTGATATTGTAATATTGTCATTTTGTCAAAAACATTTTGCAGTTTGCTTGATTAAGTCTTTTTAAAATTGTCAGTTTTTTCTTTTTCACATTTTCATTTTGTCATTTGCTATTTTTTCGTCAGTTTTTTTTTTGGTAAGAATGTCAGTTTGTCAATTGCATTTGTGGGTTGTTAGTTTTATTTTTCGTTTGAAATTTTTGTCATTTTGTCAGTTTTTTCATTTTCACATTTTGACAGTTTCATTTTTGTAAATTTTCTAGTTTTCGTCTTTTGATATTGTAATTTGTCAGTTTTGTCATTAACTTTTGTCATTTTGCTTTTTTTGTCATTTTCAAGTAGTCAGTTTTTCTTTTTTTACAGTTTCTTTTGTCATTTGCTAGTTTGCGTCATTTGATATTGAAATTTCAGTTTGTCAAAAAATTTTGTCAGTTTGCTTCATTAATTTTTTTTAAAATTGTAGTTTTTCTTTTTCACAGTTTCTTTTTTGTCAATTTGCTATTTTTTTGTCATTTTGATTTTGTAAGAATGTCAGTTGTCAATTGCATTTTGTCAGGTTGTTATTTTTTATTATTTTCATATTTAATTTTTGTCTTTTGTCAGATTTTCATTTTCCAGTTTGACAGTTACTTTTGTCAATTTGTAGTTTTCGTCAGTTTGATTTGGTAAGAAGTCTGATTGTCATTGCATTTTTCGGGTTGTTTTAGTCATTTTCAAATTCAAATTTTTTCATTTTCACAGTTTCATTTTGTAAATTTTGCTATTTTTGGGCAGTTTGATATGTAATAATGTCAGTTTGTCATTGCATTTGCAGGTTGTTAGTTTTAGCTTCCTTTTTTGTAATTTTGTCTTTTGCAGTTTTTCATTTTCACATTTTGACAGTTTCATTTTGTAAATTTTTGTAGTTTTCGTCATTTTATTTGGAAAGAATGTCTGATTGTAAATTGCATTTTGTCGGGTTGTTATCTTTCTTTTTTTATTTTTAAAGTTTGTCATTTTGTCGCTTTCATTTTCTCATTTGTCAGTTTCTTTTTTAAATTTTGGGCTAGTTTTCTTAGTTTGATATTGAATATTGTCAGTTTGTCAATAACATTTTTGTCGTTTGTTTTGATTAAGTTTTTTTAAAATTTGTCTTTTTCATTTTCACGTTTTTTTGTCAATTTGCAGTTTTCGTCATTTTTGTTTTTGAAAAGAATGTCTTTTGTAAATTGCATTTTGTCATTGTTAGTCTTAGTCATTTTCGTTTTGGAAATTTGCCCATTTTGTCAGATTTTCATTTTCACAGTTTACGTTTCATTTTGTTTTGCTATTTTTCGTCATTTTGATATTGTAAAATTGTCAGTTTGTCAATAACTTTTTTGTCATTTGCTTGTTAAGTCTTTTAAGTTGTCAGTTTTTCATTTTCACAGTTTTCATTTTGTCATTTGCAGTTTGCGTCAGTTTGTATTGTAATATTGTCTTTTGTCAAAAAATTTTTTGTCATTTTTGCTTGATTAAGTCTTTTTCAAATTGTTTTTTTCTTTTTTCCAGTTTCTTTTTGTCTTTTGGCTATTTTCGTCATTTGATTTGGAAAGAATGTCTGATTGCAATTGCATTTTGTCAGGTTGTTAGTCTTATCATTTTCAATGTAATTTTGTCATTTTGCGTTTTTCATTTTCACTTTTGACAGTTTCATTTGTTAATTTGCTAGTTTTCGTCAGTTTGATTTGGTAAGAAGGGTCTGATTTCTTTTTGCATTTTGTCGGGTTTTGTTTAGTCATTTCATATTGTAAGTTTGTCTTTTTTGTAATTTTCTTTTTCACAGTTTGACATTTCATTTTTTTTAAATTTGCTATTTTTTGTAGTTTGATTTTGTAATATTGTCATTTTTTTGTTAATAACTTTTTTGTCAGTTTGCTTGTTAAAGTCTTTTAAAGATGTCAGTTTTTCTTTTTCACAGTTTCTTTTTGTAAATTTGCTAGTTACGTCGTTTGATATTGAAATATTGCAGTTTGTCAATAACATTTTTCATTTGGTTTAAGTCTTTTTAAAATTGTATTTTTTTCATTTTCACAGTTTCATTTTGCAATTTGCTAGTTTTTGTCAGTTTGATTTTGTAAGAATGTCTGAATGTCAATTGCATTTTGTCAGGTTTTTAGTCTTAGTCATTTCATATTTTAGTTTGTCTTTTTGTCAGATTTTCATTTCACAGTTTCACAGTTTCATTTAATAGATTTGCTATTTTTCGTCAGTTTGATATTGTAATATTGTCAGTTTTTTCATTAACATTTTGTCAGTTTGCTTCATTAAGTCTTTTCAAATTGTATGTTTTTCATTTTCACGTTTCATTTTGTCAATTTGCTAGTTTTCGTCAGTATGATTTGGAAAGAATGTCTGATTGTCAATTGCATTTGTCCGGTTGTTAGTCTTATTCATTTTTATATTGTAAGTTTGTCATTTTGTCAGATTTTATTTTCTCAGTTTGTCAGTTTCATTTTGTTAATTTGCTAGTTTTCGTTAGTTTGATATTGAATATTGTCAGTTGTCATTAACATTTTGTCAGTTTGCTTGATTAAGTCTTTTTCAAAATTGTTTGTTTTTCATTTCAACAGTTTCATTTTGTCAATTTGTTTAGTTTTCGTCAGTTTGATTTGGTAAGAATGTCTGTTTGTCAATTGCATTTTGTCAGGTTGTTAGTTTTAGTCATTTTCATATTGTAAGTTTGTAATTTTGTCAGATTTTCATTTTCACAGTTTTACAGTTTGATTTTTTTTATTTGCTAGGTTTTCGTCAGTTTGATATTGTAACATTGTCAGTTTGCTTGTTTAAGTCATTTTCAAATTGTTTGTTTTTCATTTTCACAGTTTTATTTTGTCAATTTGCTAGTTTTCGTCAGTTTGATTTGGTAAGAATGTTATATTGTCAATTGCATTTTGTCAGGGTTGTAAGTCTTAGTCATTTTCATATTGTAAGTTTGTCATTTTGTCAGATTTTTATTTCCACAGTTTGCCAGTTTCATTTGTTAATTTGCTATTTTTCGTCAGTTTGATATTGTAATATTGTCAGTTTGTCATTAACATTTTGTCAGTTTGCTTTTTTTAGTCATTTTCAAGTTGTCAGTTTTTCATTTTTACAGTTTCATTTTGTCAATTTGCTAGTTTTCGTCAGTTTGATTTGGTAAGAATGTTATATTGTCAATTGCATTTTGTCAGGGTTGTAAGTCTTAGTCATTTTCATATTGTAAGTTTGTAATTTTGTCAGATTTTCATTTCCACAGTTTGACAGTTTCATTTTGTTAATTTGCTAGTCTTCGTCAGATTGATATTGTAATATTGTCAGTTTGTCAATTACTTTTTGTCAGTTTGCTTGTTTAGTCTTTTTCAAATTGTCAGATTTTCATTTCACATTTTCTTTTTTGTCAATTTGCTAGTTAGCGCCCATTTTGATATTTTTAATATTGTCAGTTTGTCAAAACTTTTTGTCAGTTTGCTTTATTAAGTCTTTTTCAAATTGTATGTTTTCATTTTCACAGTTTCATTTTGTCATTTGCTAGTTTTGTCATTTTGATTTGTAAGAATGTCAGATTGTCAATTGCATTTTGTCAGGTTGATTGTTTTATTCATTTTCATATTGTAAGTTTGTAAATTTTGTCAGATTTCATTTTCACAGTTTGACAGGTACATTTTTTTAATTTGCTATATTTCGTTAATTTGATATTGTAATATTGTCAGTTTGTCATTGACATTTTGTCAGTTGCTTTTTTTAGTCATTTTCAAGTAGTCAATTTTCATTTTTACATTTTCCCATTTTGTCAATTTGCTAGTAAGCGTCAGTTTGATATTTAATATTGTCAGTTGTCAATAACATTTTGTCAGTTTGCTGATTAAGTCTTTTTAAAATTGTATGTTTTTCATTTTCACAGTTTCAATTTGTCAATTTGCTAGTTTTCGTCAGTTTGATATAGTAATAATGTCAGATTGTTAATTGCATTTTGTCGGGTTTGTTAGTTTTAGTCATATCCATATTGTAAGTTTGTCATTTTGTCAGTTTTTCATTTTCACAGTTTGACAGTTTCATATTGTCAATTTGCTAGTTTTCGTCATTTTGATTTGGTAAGAATGTCTGTTTGTCAATTGCATTTTTCCGGTTGTTAGTCTATTCTTTTTTATATTGTAAGTTTGTCATTTTGTCAGATTTTCATTTTTTCAGTTTGTCAGTTTCATTTTGTTAATTTGCTAGTTTTCGTCAGTTTGATATTGTAAAATTGTCTGATTGTCAATTGCATTTTGTCAGGTTGTTAGTCTTAGTCATTTTCAAATTGAAAGATTTTCATTTTCACAGTTTGACAGTTTCATTTTGTTAATTTGCTAGTTTTCGTCAGTTTGATATTGTAAAATTGTCAGTTTGTCAATAACATTTTGTCAGTTTGCTTGTTTAAGTCATTTTCAAGTTGTCAGTTTTTCATTTTCACAGTTTCATTTTGTAAATTTTGCTATTTTTTCGTCAGTTTGATTTGGTAAGAATGTCTGATTGTCAATTGCATTTTGTCAGGTTGTTAGTCTTAGTCATTTTCATATTGTAAGTTTGTCATTTTGTCAGATTTTCATTTTCACAGTTTGACAGTTTCATTTTGTTAATTTGCTAGTTTTCGTTAGTTTGATATTGTAATATTGTCAGTTTGTCATTAACATTTTGTCAGTTTGCTTGTTTTAGTCATTTTCAAGTAGTCAGTTTTTCATTTTCACAGTTTCATTTTGTCAATTTGCTAGTTTGCTTTAGTTTGATTTGGTAAGAGTGTCTGATTGTCAATTGCATTTTGTCCGGTTGTTAGTCTTATTCATTTTTATATTGTAAGTTTGTCATTTTGTCAGATTTTCATTTTCTCAGTTTGTCAGTTTCATTTTGTCAATTTGCTAGTTTTCGTCAGTTTGATTTGGTAAGAATGTCTGATTGTCAATTGCATTTTGTCAGGTTGTTAGTCTTAGTCATTTTCATATTGTAAGTTTGTCTTTTTGTCAGATTTTCATTTTCACAGTTTGACAGTTTCTTTTGTTAATTTGCTAGTTTTCGTCAGTTTGATATTGTAATATTGTCAGTTTGTCAACATTATGTCGTTTGTTTGCTTTAGTCTTTTTCCAATTGTCATTTTTTCTTTTTCACAGTTTCATTTTGTCAATTTGCTAGTTTTCGGCTGTTTGATTTGGTAAGAATGTCTGAATGTCAATTGCATTTTGTCGGGTTTGTTAGTCTTAGTCATTTTCATATTTTAAGTTTGTCTTTTTGTCAGATTTTCATTTCACAGTTTGACAGTTTCATTTTGATAATTTGCTAGTTTTCGTCAGTTTGATATTGTAATATTGTAGTTTGTCAATAATAATTTTGTCAGTTTGCTTATTTTAGTCATTTTCATTTTGTAAGTAAGTAATTTTTTCTGTTTTTTATTTTCACATTTTTTCATTTTTCATTTTTTTAAATTTTGCTAGTTTTCGTCAGTTTGATATTGTATATTGTCAGGTTGCCCATAACATTTTGTCAGTTTGCTAGTTGTAGTCATTTTCAAATTGTAAGTTTTTCATTTTCACAATTTTGACAGTTACTTTTTGTCAATTTGCTAGTTTTCGGCTGTTTGATTTGGTAAGAATGTCTGAATGTCAATTGCATTTTGTCAGGTTGTTAGTCTTAGTCATTTTTTTTAATTTTTGTCAGATTTTCATTTTCACAGTTTGACAGTTTCATTTTGTAAATTTGCTAGTTTTCGTCATTTTGATTTTGTAAGAATGTCAGATTGTCAATTGTATTTTGTCAGGTTGATATTTTTATTCATTTTCATATTGTAAGTTGTCATTTTGTCAGATTTCATTTTCACATTTTGACAGTTACATTTTGTCAATTTTGCTAGTTTTCGTCAGTTTGTTTTGGTAAAAAATGTCTGAATGTCAATTGCATTTTGTCAGTTTGTTAGTCTTAGTCATTTTCAAATTGAAAGTTTGTCATTTTGTCAGTTTTTCTTTTTCTCAGTTTGTCAGTTTTCATTTTGTTAATTTGCTATTTTTTCGTTAGTTTGATATTGTAATATTGTCAGTTTGTCATTAACATTTTGTCATTTTTGCTTGTTTTAGTCTTTTTTAAATTGTCATTTTTTCATTTTCACAGTTTCATTTGTCAATTTGCTAGTTTTCGTCATTTTGATTTTGTAAGAATGTCAGATTGTCAATTGCATTTTGTCAGGTTGTTAGTTTTAGTCTTTTTCATATTTTAAGTTTGTCATTTTGTCAGATTTTCATTTTCACAGTTTGACAGTTTCATTTTGATAATTTGCTAGTTTTCGTCAGTTTGATATGTTATATTGTCAGGTTGTAAATTAACATTTTGCCCAGTTTGCTAGTTGTAGTCATTTTCAAATTGTAAGTTTTTCATTTTCACAGTTCATTTTGTCAATTTGCTAGTTTCGTCAGTTTGATATTGTAAGAATGTCAGATTGTCTACTTGCATTTGTCAGGTTGTTAGTCTTAGTCATTTTCATATTGTAAGTTTTCATTTTGTCAGATTTTCGTTTTCACAGTTTGACAGTTTCATTTTGTTAATTTTGCAGTTTTCCCCAAATTTTGATATTGTAATATTGTCATTTTGTCGATAACATTTTGTCAGTTTTCTTGTCTTAGTCTTTTTCAAAATGTCAGTTTTTCATTTTCACAGTTTCATTTTGTAAATTTGCTAGTTTTCGTCAGTTTGATTTGGTAAGAATGTCTGATTTTTCTATAGCATTTTGTCAGGTTGTTAGTCTTAGTCATTTTCATATTGTAAGTTTGCCATTTTGTCAGATTTTCATTTTCACAGTTTGACAGTTTCATTTTGTTAATTTGCTATTTTTCGTCATTTTTGATATTGTAATATTGTCATTTTGTCAATAAAAATTTTGTCATTTTACTTGATTAAGTCTTTTTCAAATTGTATGTTTTTCATTTTCACAGTTTCATTTTGTCAATTTGCAGTTTTTCGTCAGTT
>JAMZAV010009640.1:0-19743 GCA_024449915.1 Sweltsa coloradensis | reverse complement strand
AAAAAAAGCATCTTTATCAAAATATGTATCAAAAGTAAAAACTACTGGTCAAAATTTGCTCTATAAATACTCTCCCAATATCAGTGATGATTTTTGCACCCTTAACTATAGAATCTACAGTGAGGTGAAATAAGAAATAAATAACAATAATATTTCGACATCCAAATAAAGAATCGTTTATCAATATCATGTATCAGAAGTCAAAATTACTAGGCTCTAAATTAGCTGCTATTAATACTCTCACAAATTATCAAGTGCTGATTTTTGCACCTTTAAACTATAGAATCTGCAGTGAGGTGAAATAAGAAATAAATAAACAAATAATATTTCGAAATCCAAATAAAGTATCGTTTATCAAAATCATGTATCAGAAGTCAAAATTTGTAGGCTCTAAATTAGCTGCTATTAATATTCTCTCAAATAACCAAGTGCTGATTTTTGCACCCCTAAACTATAGAATCCACAGTGAGGTGAAATAAGAAATAATTTAACAAATAATATTTCGAAATTCAAATAAAGCATCGTTTATCAAAATCATGTATCAGAAGTCAAAATTGCTAGGCTCTAAATTAGCTGCTGTTAATACTCTCTCAAATTATCAAGTGCTGATTTTTGCACCCCTAAACTATAGAATCTGCAGTGAGGTGAATAAGAAATAAATAAACAATAATATTTCGAAATCAAATAAAGTATCGTTTATCAAAATCATGTATCAGAAGTCAAAATTTGTAGGCTCTAAATTAGCTGCTATTAATATTCTCTCAAATAACCAAGTGCTGATTTTTGCACCACTTATGCACCATTTTGCACCCAAGTCCCGATTTTTCACCCCAATACTTTCGGAGATACTGCCATTTCAAAAAGGGGGGCTAAGTTTACGCTGACCCCCCCTTATGCGAATTTCGACTCAAAACCAAGTGCATAATTTTGCACCACTTATGCACCATTTTGCACCCAAGTCCCGAATTTTGCACCCCAATACTTTCGGAGATACGGCCATTTCAAAAAGGGGGGGCTAAGTTTGGGTCCATTAACTTGGCTCTCCCAAATGAGAATCTCGAACCGAAAATAGTCTCATATTTTTGCACTATTTTTGCACTTTTTTGCACCCAAATCTAGATTTTTGCACCCCCACCAATTCGCAGCATTTCGCATTTCAAATTGGGGGAGCCAAGTTAATGCTTTTTTCAAAATCATTTTGGAGAAGTGGGACCGGGCTCTAAATAAGCAGCTAATTATGCACTCTTAAAATGACAAGTCCTGATTTTTGCACTCCTAAACTGTCGAATCTACAGGGGGTGAAATATGGAATAAATTAACAAATAAGAATTCGATTTCCAAAGTAGAGAAGTAAACGTTTTTTCAAAATGAATGAAACGGAATCCAAAAAACAGGGCTCTTAATAAGCTGCTATAAATGCTCTCTCAAATAGCCAAGTGCTGTTTTTTTTCACCCCTAAACTATAGAATCTACAGGGAGGTGAAATATGAAACAAATAAACAAATAATAATTCGAAATACAAAGAAGGAACGTTTATTAAAATACTGTTAGTCTGTAACAGAAGACAAAATTACTGGAATCTTAATAAACTGCAATTAAAGCACTCTCAAATTGCCAAATGCTCATTTTGCACCCCAAAACTATAGAATCTACAGTGAGGTGAAATATGAAAAAATAAACAAATAATATTTCGAAATCCAAATAAAGTATCGTTCAAAATAATGTATCAGAAGTCAAAATTAATAGGCTCTAAATTTGCTGCTGTAAATACTCTCTCAAAACACCAAGTGTTGATTTTTGCACCCCTAAACTATAGAATCTGCAGTGAGGTGAGATAGAATAAATAACCAATAATTTTCGAATCCAAATGAGGGATCGTTTATCAAAATCATGGGTCAGAAGTCAAAATAACTATGCTATAAGCTGCTATTAAAGCACTCTCAAATTGTCAAATGCTGATTTTTGCACCCCTAAACTATAGAATCTACAGTGAGGTGAAATAAGAAATAAATAAACAAATAATATTTCGAAATCCAAATAAAGTATCGTTTATCAAAATCATGTATCAGAAGTCAATATTACTAGGCTCTATATGAGCTGCTATTAATACTCTCACAAATTATCAAGTGCTGATTTGTGCACCCCTAAACTATAGAATCCACAGTGAGGTGAAATAAGAAATAAATAATCAAATAATGTTTCGAAATTCAAATAAAGCATCGTTTATCAAAACCATGTATCAGAAGTCAAAATTACTAGGCTCTAAATTAGCTGCTTTTAATACTCTCACAAATTATCAAGTGCTGATTTTTGCACCCCTAAACTATATAATCTGCAGTGAGGTGAAATAAGAAATAAATAAACAAATAATATTTCGAAATCCAAATAAAGTATCGTTTATCAAAATCATGTATAAGAAGTCAAAATTTGTAGGCTCTAAATAAGCTGCTATTAATATTCTCTCAAATAACCAAGTGCTGATTTTTGCACCCCTAAACTATAGAATCCACAGTGAGGTGAAATAAGAAATAAATAAACAAATAATATTTCGAAATTTAAATAAAGCATCGTTTATCAAAATCATGTATCACAAGTCAAAATTACTAGGCTCTAAATTAGCTGCTATTAATACTCTCTCAAATAACCAAGTGCTGATTTCTGCACCCCTTAACTATAGATTCTACAGTTATGTGAAACATGAAAAAAAGTTACAAATAATATTTCGAAATCCCAAGAAGGGTCGTTTATCTAAATACTGTAACAGAAGTTGAAATTACTGGGCTCTAAATTAGCAGATATAAATTCTCTCTAAAATTGCCATGTCCTGATTTTTGCACCCAAAAACAGTCTCTTTTAGTGTTTTTTACTACATAATATTTTAATTTTCATAAAAGTTAGTTGTAACTAAATAAATTGTAATCCACAGTGAGGTGAAATAAGAAATAAATAACAAATAATATTTCGAAATCCAAATAAAGTATCGTTTATCAAAATCATTTATCAGAAGTCAAAATTACTAGGCTCTAAATGAGCTGCTATTAATACTCTCACAAATTATCAAGTGCTGATTTTTGCACCCCTAAACTATAGAATCTGCAGTGAGGTGAAATAAGAAATAAATAAACAAATAATATTTCGAAATCCAAATAAAGTATCGTTTATCAAAATCATGTATCAGAAGTCAAAATTTGTAGGCTCCAAATAAGTTGCTATAAATACTCAATCAAATAACTATAAGTGCTGATTTTTTGCACCCCTAAACTAAAGATCTACAGTGAGGTGAAATAAGAAATAAATAAACAAATAATGTTTCGAAATTCAATAAAGCATCGTTTATCAAATCATGTATCAGAAGTCAAAACTACTAGGCTCTAAATTTGCTGCTATAAATACTCTCACAAATTATCAAGTGATGATTTTTGCACCCCTTAACTATAGAATCTACAGTGAGGTGAAATAAGAAATAAATGAACAAATAATATTTCGAAATCCAAATAAAGCATCGTTTATCAATATCATGTATCAGAAGTCAAAATTACTAGGCTCTAAATGAGCTGCTATTAATACTCTCACAAATTATCAAGTGCTGATTTTTGCACCCCTAAACTATAGAATCTGCAGTGAGGTGAAATAAGAAATAAATAAACAAATAATATTTCGAAATCCAAATAAAGTATCGTTTATCAAAATCATGTATCAGAAGTCAAAATTACTAGGCTCTAAATGAGCTGCTATATATTCTCTCAATAACCAAGTGCTGATTTTTGCACCCCTAAACTATAGAACTCCACAGTGAGGTGAAATAAGAAATAATTTAACAAATAATATTTCGTAATTCAAATAAAGTATCGTTTATCAAATCATGTATCTGAAGTCAAAATTGCTAGGCTCTAAATTAGCTGCTGTTAATACTCTCACAAATTATCAAGTGCTGATTTTTGCACCCCTAAACTATAGAATCTGCAGTGAGGTGAAATAAGAAATAAATAAACAAATAATATTTCGAAATCCAAATAAAGTATCGTTTATCAAAATCATGTATCAGAAGTCAAAATTACTAGGCTCTTAATTAGCTGCTATTAATACTCTCACAATTATCCCCAATGTGACGAAAATTCGCACTAAAATCGAAAAAAAATCGTGGAAGTACGGTATTCGTAAGAAATATTTCTTCGATTGTACCCAAAAACGTGGCACGTCTAAGTTCAGAGAAAACGAAGGTCCCCTCCAATTTTCATCAAGATCGCATATGCCGTTTGCCCGAAATCGTGCGAACAAACAGACAGAAATACAAGAAGAAAAAAAAATTGGAGCTAAATTTTTTGAGGGGTCAGTGAAATTGAAGTTTTCGCTTCGCTCGCTACGCTCATCCAAATATAACACTTGCCGCCCCGCGGGGTGGGGGTTGACGTAGGTGGTTTATGGACTGTATCAATTAATGCACGAAGGCAATTCGAGACGACGAGTGGTGATACATGACGATTAAGGACGATAAAAAAAACCATGCCTTAGGCGGGATTCGAACCCAAGTCCTCGTAGAGCCGATTATCGGTCAAGTTTGAATATAGCTACATGTTAAACCTAAAAAGTTTTGGACAAAATCCGTGATATCGATTCCTTCCAGTTAACTTTATATTCGTTTTCTTTTCTCACGGCACTATATCACAATTACCTGAATGCACAATGCACATGAGTAATTTGACGTTGCACAAAAACCAAAACCATTGTGCGATTTTACATTGCATTATTATAATGGAGGCCTACTTCTAGTAATAATAATTGACATCGTGTAATTACATCGTGATAATTCAGAAGGAGTTTTATATCTCACAACCAAAATTAAGATGTTCATCAGGATTTTCCCAGATGTCTTGATCTCTAGAATCCAGCTATTATCGGTTTTGAATTTATTTTACTTCTTACTTATGAAGACTGGTGACACCCTCGAAAATTAAAAAAAACTTGCTGTTGTGTAAGGTGCCTGATTGTAATATCAATAGCGCAATGCGGTTTTGCTGAAGCACCCTAGCTGACACACAAGCACTATTGTATTTTTGTTTTGGGAATGTATTTTATTATTGTTTTTGAGAATTGAGAGCAAAATTGATCGATATAAAATATATCTGTTGAGGGAAAGATTTTTTGGATGAGCGTAACGAGCGAAGCGAAGATTTAATTTCACTACACTGGAGAAAAAAATCCGTTTTTTCTGTATTTTTGGCTGTTTGTTAACACGATTCCGGCTAAACCGATACTCCAATTGCGATAAAATTTTCTGGAAACCTTTGAAATCTCTGAACTTAGAACTGCCACGTAGGAAAAATCGATCGAAAAATTATTTTTCATGAAAATCGCAGTTTGACGATTTTTTTTTCAATTTTTACAACATTTCTTCGGCTTATAACACATACATGCTTTATCCGATTGTTAATATTGTTTCACATTACCTTTATTTTATGAATTGATATATTCGTGTAAAATCTGAGCGTAATCAAAAATTATTTTTCATAAAAATCGCAATTTTACGATTTAAAAAAAAATTTAACAATCCTTCGACTTAACACCTACATGCTTTATCTGATTGTGATGATTTTTTCACACCACCTTCATTTTTTGAATTAAAATATTTTTGTGAAATTTGAGCACAATCAAAAATTTGTTTCTTGTGATAATCGCAATTTAACGATTTTTTCCTAATTTTGTGTGTTTGTTAGCACGATTCCGGCTTAATCGATACTTTAATTGCGATTAAATTTTCTGGAGACCTTCAAAATCCCTAAACTTAGAACTGCCACGTTCACCGTTTGGAAACGGTGACTTTGGAGCCGTCCTAGCAACGAAGCACATAATAAATTTCAGAGTTGTTCTGAATCGGCCTTGTTGATTCTGGCGTTGATTCGCGGGTGTTCGCACTGTCCATACCACTGATTGCTATATTTCCTATTAAAAATATCGATCTTTGGTTGGTTATCGCTCACTCGTCGATTGCGTCGGGGCCTGAAGGGTTGGCTTGGTCGCTTTGATTTAAAGTCCCCCACTGAAAATCAGTTATATAACTGAGTGGGTAGACTCTAAATAAAAATTTATTTTATTTATTTATTTATTTATTTATGAGCGCCATCGAAAAATTATTTCTTATGAAAATCACAATTTTACGATTTTTTCGATTTAAAAAACATTTCTTTGACTTATAACACCTACATGCTTTATCCGACTATAATATTTTTTTCACAGATCCTTAATTTTATAAATTAACATATTCTTGTGAAATTTGAGCGTAATCGCACTCATGAACACATGGCAGCTCAATGCACCAATAACGCTCATCCAACAACGCGCCAGAAAAAGCGTTTGCGAAGCTTCCTAGTAGATTTAAATGTATCACTAAATTCTCTGACATTGTATACTGGCTGATAAGAAGTGGGAACGTGAATTTGTAAATTGTATTAGAGCTTATAGTATTTTATCGCTCGTAGAGTCTCCATAAGGTGCGAAATATGTTTTGAGTATCGAACATTTGAGTACGTTTTTTTACACTTTCATTTTACCCACTCAACTCAAGAATATTTACTTATGAAACTAATGTATAATAATAATCATGTTTCTTCTCTTATGCTGCTTCACTGTGAATATGTCAGTGGATATGTATATATTTACTTATTTACTTCATTTCTCAATTTTATGTGTGTAGAATGGACCAGAACTAAAAAATAACAAACTGCAGGATTTTATACTCTGTTGTAAACTCTTCATAAGTTATGTGCAAGGGAGATTGTTCGATTAGACAGCAGCATATTAAACCGGTGCTTGACTAAATCGCCCAATGGAGAGAAGGGAAGATCCTTGCGACTGAATTTATTAACATTATATGGTAATTGTGTAAATAATTAATGTATCGGCTAATGAATTTTCTTAATCATGAATCAAACACACTTCCGTATTTTTTTCTCGATTTGGATAGTCGGGAAACACTCATGTCGGTGGAATTGTTAATATTTAATACAATTTAGAAGTTAAAAAATCCATCCGGATCGTGGTTTTAGTTGGCAAATGCGCCTACCTGGAATGTGGGAAACTCGAGTTCTAACCCCGATCGGGACTGGTTTTTAACTTCTGAATTGTATTAATAAACATTTCCGTATGTTTGACGATCTGTGTGCGAGTATGTGAGTGGCAATCCCACGTCAAAATGATTTAACTAATATAATATTATGAACATAGTATGATTTAACATTCCTGGACTAATCATATTTTGAGGGTTGAATTTGTGAGTTGTGATTGTTTGTGATTTTGTGGTGATATTGTAGACTCCGTTTACATTATCAGATATTTTCTCGAATTATGTAAAATTGTTCTTTAGGCACGAAGTTTGTATTTGTACAGATTTAAGAAATATGAATACTAGAGTCAACAATTATTTTATATAAATGCATGGACACGATTTGAGAACTGATTGATATGACATCGTCATTTGTATACGTTTGATGTAGCATGCGTGTAATTTTTATATATATGGTCTACACGCAGGGTGTCTAATTGCCACTAGGTAATTCCTTGCCGTGATTACTAGGTTAAACCATGCTTGTTGTACAATAAAAAGAGATATAATAAAATATGTTTTCAATACATTAACCTCCTATATTATTGGTAGGAATATCCACAAAAAAAGCATCCTTACACAAATATTTAATGTGAGTCATTGCATTGACATAAGTGGTACAGACATAAGTTAAAAATCAAGGATTTGATAAAAGCGACAATTTCAAAATGATGTTACAAACTATAACAAAGAAAAAAGTAGACTACTTAGATCCGACAAAAAGCAAACCAAGATACGACTTTTGTCATCGAAATCTGTTCACAGTAGAGCTGAGATAGTTTCCGTACCGTTTCCGTAGTTATATTCGGGCTATTGAGTTTCCCCACACCACAACCCCTCCCACCATTCCAACAAAACCGAATATTAAAACAAAACATACATGTACCTATGTACATACATACATGTACATGTATGTATGTCAGGTGCATGTACCGGAAATATCCCATTTTGCACCCCAACTTTTTATTTTTGTTCCCCCTCCTTCAATCTTGTGTTAAAACATTCCATTATTGGGACGGCCAACTTAATGGTAGCCCCCCCGGGGGGCATTCTTCGAAACAAAGTTTTGGAAGCATGTATTTATTGAACTTTAAATACACCATTTTTTTTTTTTTTTAGATTTCAGACGAAAATATTTTGGAGGTGATACTATCTTAATATTAACACCCCTGTTAAGTGTCATTAATTTTTGAGAACATGATTATTTACACCAACATGCACCATTTTGCACAACTGATTTTTTAAATTCCTCATTTGGGTCAATACGTGGAGTACACCCGAAACAGACGATGATAGTGAATTCAATGACATATACCCAGGATACATTCCTGCTCAAAATATTTGGGATAGAAGGGTAATTTTTGTTCCTATTCGAAACCCATAATCTTCTTGACATACTGACATCTTTGTAAAAGTTTTCATTTAATAACTTACAGATGATTTTTAACATTGTGCATGTCAGGTGCAAAAAATAATACATATTTTAAAAACAAAACATTTTTACGGCCGAAGACTATTATTTAATTACAATTTATTTAGTTACAACTAACTTTTATGAAAATTAAAATATTATGTAGTAAAAAACACTAAAAGAGACTGTTTTTGGGTGCAAAAATCAGGACATGGCAATTTTAGAGAGAATTTATATCTGCTAATTTAGAGCCCAGTAATTTCAACTTCTGTTACAGTATTTAGATAAACGACCCTTCTTGGGATTTCGAAATATTATTTGTAACTTTTTTTCATGTTTCACATAACTGTAGAATCTATAGTTAAGGGGTGCAGAAATCAGCACTTGGTTATTTGAGAGAGTATTAATAGCAGCTAATTTAGAGCCTAGTAATTTTGACTTGTGATACATGATTTTGATAAACGATGCTTTATTTAAATTTCGAAATATTATTTGTTTATTTATTTCTTATTTCACCTCACTGTGGATTCTATAGTTTAGGGGTGCAAAATTCAGCACTTGGTTATATGAGAGAATATTAATAGCAGCTTATTTAGAGCCTACAAATTGTGACTTCTTATACATGATTTTGATAAACGATACTTTATTTGGATTTCGAAATATTATTTGTTTATTTATTTCTTATTTCACCTCACTGCAGATTATATAGTTTAGGGGTGCAAAAATCAGCACTTGATAATTTGTGAGAGTATTAAAAGCAGCTAATTTAGAGCCTAGTAATTTTGACTTCTGATACATGGTTTTGATAAACGATGCTTTATTTGAATTTCGAAACATTATTTGATTATTTATTTCTTATTTCACCTCACTGTAGATTCTATAGTTTAGGGGTGCAAAAATCAGCACTTTATAATTTGTGAGAGTATTAATAGCAGCTCATTGAGAGCCTAGTAATTTTGACTTCTGATACATGATTTTGATAAACGATACTTTATTTGGATTTCGAAATATTATTTGTTTATTTATTTCTTATTTCACCTCACTGTAGATTCTATAGTTTAGGGGTGCAAAAATCAGCATTTGACAATTTGAGAGTGCTTTAATAGCAGCTTATAGCATAGTTATTTTGACTTCTGACCCATGATTTTAATAAACGATCCCTCATTTGGATTTCGAAATATTATTGGTTTATTTATTCTTATCTCACCTCACTGCAGATTCTATAGTTTAGGGGTGCAAAAATCAACACTTGGTGTTTTGAGAGAGTATTTACAGCAGCAAATTTAGAGCCTATTAATTTTGACTTCTGATACATTATTTTGAACGATACTTTATTTGGATTTCGAAATATTATTTGTTTACTTTTTCATATTTCACCTCACTGTAGATTCTATAGTTTTGGGGTGCAAAAATGAGCGTTTGGCAATTTGAGAGTGCTTTAATTGCAGCTTATTAAGATTCCAGTAATTTTGTCTTCTGTTACAGACTTACAGTATTTTAATAAACGTTCCATCTTTGTATTTTGAATTATTATTTGTTTATTTGTTTCATATTTCACCTCCCTGTAGATTCTATAGTTTAGGGGTGAAAAAAACAGCACTTGGCTATTTGAGAGAGTATTTATAGCAGCTTATTAAGAGCCCTGTTTTTTGGACTTCCGTTTCATCATTTAGAAAAAAGTTTACTTCTCTACTTTGGAAATCGAATTCTTATTTGTTAATTTATTCAATATTTCACCCCCTGTAGATTCGACAGTTTAGGGGTGCAAAAATCAGGACTTGTCATTTTAAGAGTGCATAATTAGCTGCTTATTTAGAGCCCGGTCCCATTTCTCCAAAATGATTTTGAAAAAAGCATTAACTTGGCTCCCCCAATTTGAAATGCAAAATGCTGCGAAATGGTAGGGGTGCAAAAATCTAGATTTGGGTGCAAAAAAGTGCAAAAATAGTGCAAAAATATGAGACTTTTTTCGGTTTAAAATTCTCATTTGGGGGAGCCAAGTTAATGAACCCAAACTTTGCCCCCCCTTTTTGAAATGGCCGTATCTCCGAAAGTATTGGGGTGCAAAATTCGGGACTTGGGTGCAAAATGGTGCATAATTGGTGCAAAATTATGAACATGTTTTTGAGACGAAATGTTTTGGTGGGGGGGACAAGTTTACGGACTCTAATGGCGAAGAGTTTGATTGTGAAACGGACGGGGAAGATAGTAAGACTCCACGTGAACTTAAGTCCCCAATAGTAACTGATGATGACGAGAGGTTGGAATGTGAAACAGGTGTAGAAGATACTAAGACTCCACGTGATCTTGAGTCACCTATCGTGTAATGGCGAAGTGTTTGATTGTAAAACTGTGAATACTTCATCTGATGTTAAGTACCACTTCCATGTTCTGATGATGCGGCCCGAGGTAAACGAGTTCAAGTGTGGAATTTGTAAAAGAGAATTTACTCTGCGAGTTTCACTCAGACGTCATATTTTAAGGGCCCACCCTAATGTTAAGATATATAGTTGTATAAATTGTGATAAAGAATTTAAATTTAGTTTTCAACCTAGACGCCATATTTTGGGAACCACACTAATATAAACAACGGTATTTGAGTTTCAATTAAAGTGTGGGGGGGGGGGGTAAATGTGATTCGGGCGCCATCTTTGTCTAATTTATTTTAATATTAACGACTTAGTTGTAAAAAGTTTGCGACTAAAGACACCATCTGGTGACCAAATAGAATGTAAAATAGTCCATTTTAGATCTTAGTATGATACACAAGCATGTTATAACTTTAGTCCTACTTATGATCTAATGTATAAGCACTTTTTATGCCATCTGGGTGACTAAGTAGAATGAAAAATAGTATTAGTATTATACACAAGGGAATTTATTTAGCCGTGCATGTTTCCTTTAGTCCTACTTATGATCTAATGTAAGCACTTTATATGCATCACATATAGGGACTTGAGCTAAAACGAGTAACTACATTGAGTTTAATTTTGTGACTCGTTAATTTAAAAACGAAATATAAAGCCCCTGCTTTTTGCTGTATCTAAACTTAAGTAATATATTGCTACTCCAATGTTAAATTACATTAAAATGTAAAATGTACGTAAGATTTCATTTGTGTGTATGTTTGCTCATTCTAATATTACATAATTCAAATGTGAAATAAGCTTGATTTTATTTGTGCTTCTATGTAAACTTGGCATATTTATTGTTTCATTTAAGTGTAAACCATTTTATGTTTTAATCACAGGGAACTAACTTGTGAATATCATGGGAAGATCCCATGAATTTCACCACGAGGACGTGTGTTTGACCCCCGTTATGTCCATCATAGTCATCTATCACCTCTCATCGTTTCGTCTCGTTATAAACAAATGTCGGTTAGTCAAATTGAAGTTCACGCTTCTTTCTCAACGTTCATCCGCATACTTCTTCAATGGTTTTCTCAAATCAAAAGAAAATGTGTTGAATGGTGGCCTAACTAGCCCACAAAAATGGACAATGGCTCTCTCAATTCCAATCTTTAGCTCTTACACTGTTTGTCTTCTGCCTTGTTGGGATGAGGTTCGCCCGAGCAGGCCAGCTAGTCAGCAAGCCAACATCAAAGCATCTATCGTGCTGAAACCTAATCGCATTACGAAAATTAAATCCTGCCGTGGCAGAAGCCGTAAAAACAAGGGTTAACTTCGACCTTTTAATATGATGAAACGAAACATTTCGCCAGCCCCTCTGACCCGGATTGTTTCTAATTATTAGTAGGTTTAGAAGCTTCTCCTCTCGTTTTGTCTTTCTTGACTTAACTTTGTTGATCCAATCAAACATTTAGTCATTCGTTTTCATGATTTAATTCAAACATTAGAAAGCCAGCGATATAGCCGAGGTCGTTTAACCGGTTCCCAGTCGAACGCCGAAGTTAAGCAGAATCGGGCGTGGTCAGGGGTAGAGTGGGTGACCGCTGTGCCCTGAAACTCACGTATACTGCTGGTTAGAACAGATGGAGGGTTCTGGAGCTAGTGTAACGGCTTCGTTCTCCTCGACATCAGCTCGGCAGTCCGGGTAAGTGGAGGAACCTATATTACTGTCAAGGTTACACCGTACTTTCGGATGGGACGTTAAGCCATTGGTCTCCTTGGTATTTTTCGAAAGGATCCTCATCTATCATCACTCATCGTCTCGAATAGCCAAAGCGAATTAAATAATCAATCAATCAAACATTATAGAATTTGGAATGTACTTACAAAAATATTGAATTTATGTTTTCTTTATCTCAATGTTGATGACGAAAATTTAAAATTGTATGCTAAATTTAAATGAATGGTTCATCATATCCGTCAATTCATATCAAATCAATTACCTGAACTAAATAAATATGAAAAGAGTTGAATTTATTTATATTTGGTGAAATCGTGCCAAACGATGACGTCGGCGCCGACAGGAAAGAGTCCTACTGAAAATCAGTTGTGACCAATGATATTTAATATCAATAGTAGTAGGCTAGATTCCCAGTCATTGGTCCACTGGCGTGTCAATTAGAAGCCATCTTGAATAGGTCAGTTTGCATGTTCAAGTAGATGGGAGCGATTTGTAGCCTAAATATATATTGTTTTTCCTATTAAATACTAGATTTTTTGTGTTACACAACAACAGTACAAAAATACCTGTCTATAAATTATTCTTTTGACAATGAATATGGAAGACTTTTACCACGCATTTTTCTATTTAAAAAAATAATAACACACCTAAAGAAGAGGTACAGAAGTGTTGGTGTTGTGTTGGACCACCTATGTATTGTATTTATTCAGTTTATTCATTCGGATGAGCTCGAGCAAACCAGGCTTTGACACAGAATGCAGAAGTTTAGTTAGATCAATTGGAAGCTCTCTCGTTTGTCCTATCGGATGTCACTTGCACCAAAATGTTAGGTAAGTATGTGTGAACGGCGCATTAGGACACATTTTCCCAATACTTAGTGCTTACTTTTCTCAGTAACGCACAGTAAATATGCCAATAAACAGGTACTCTTTTTTTTGTAGTTTTCAATTTTGTGTAAGACAAAACACACATAACAAAAACTTGTAGAAATACAGCCAAACCTTACACACTCAAAAGGAATGAGATCTAAAAAAGGGCCAAGCTCATCTACCCTTCCACATTTGCGCATTCTTAATTCATAAACGTACAGTGTCCCATAACAGCATCCTCGAAAAGCTTGGCAAAATAGAATTTGCGATTATTAATTTAACGTAGTAGTTTATCCAAGTTCTTTTTTTGTAATTAATTTAAACGTAAACATGCAAATTCTATTTTGCCAAGCTTTTCGAGGATGCTGTTATGGGACACTGTACGTTTATGAATTAAGAATGCGCAAATGTGGAAGGGTAGATGAGCTTGGCCCTTTTTTTAGATCTCATTCCTTTTGAGTGTGTAAGGTTTGGCTGTATTTCTACAAGTTTTTGTTATGTGTGTGATCTTATTACTTTTTCAAGTTCCATTACAAAATTATTTGTTAAAATATAATATTTTTATCAAAGTTGATTTAATTTTTATGGTATTAGCAATAACAATAGGATGTAAAATATCTAGGCCCGGATTCATGTACATCCTGGGTATAGGTGGTATAACCATGGTATAACGACGGTATAAGGACTGGTTAAGTCTAGGCAACTCACATTCTATTAAAACTTTCCCATGTAACAACAAACGCACAACTAATGTAATTTTACACCTATTTCACTGCACCCACACGAGGGAAGCGATATATCTAGACGGCCTTGACCCACAGCCATGTAAATCATCAGATAATCAGAAGAATATTGAAAATTTTCACCATCTTTTGTTTTACATTTTTATTAAAAGTGACAGGAGATTTCGTGAGTTTATTAAAAGTAAAGAAAAAGCTTATTATTGCCGTAAATTTTGGAATAGCCTAGGACTATCATACCATTGTTTATCTGCATTAGGCTTGTAGTAATCAAAACTAGTTATTTGTGCGGGAAGTGTCAAAACAAGGTTGTGCTGGCCTAGGGTTGGCTAAGAAAGGCCTAGGGCTTGTCAAACATGTATTTATTTATAATAATAATATTTATAATGTATTTATTTATCTAGTCCTATAGCCTAATGGAACTTTAGACCTACACTGTTGTATTATAAATAATTTTCTACATCTGGGCCTAGGCCAGGGACGGTTTCTGATTTGTTTTATGAGAGTATAATGACACCTTTTCTCGTTCCACACAAAGAAGAAAAATTTTAAATGTCCGCCATTTGTTTACGTATCGCACTTTCCCGCCTAACTCTGCTTATACCGTCAACAAGTGTCAAGTAACTATGGTTACTTGTTGATTATATGCCAAGTGTTTAAGGCTTATTTTAAAAACCTTTATTTGGAAGCCTTCCAACAAACTTTTTCAACTTTTTTTTTCAAAAGAGACTATAATACTATAACCTTAATGTCCATGTAAAATATGAACATTGTAGTCCCACCCGTCTGGTCAGAATCGCGGGCCGACGTATTAGATGTAAGTAGCAGTAGTAGCAGTAGTAGGAGTAGCTAACATCCTTAAAGTGATTTTGAGCATGTTTCAAGCCATTTTTTCACCAAGAAGGAATGGTCGTACCCCAATAAAATTTGGCATGTGTTGTCAGGTACCTAAATCCCCTCGATTGTGATAGTTTTCAAGTTCACATCACGTTACATGACGGCTGGGTAACACCTCGAAATCACCCCAACTCTGCTTGGTGTATAAGGTGCTTGAGTGTGTAGCGCACCGCGGCTTGGCTGCGGCGCCCTAACGGGCACCTAGATATTTGAATTTTTGAAATGTGCTCTGTTCGCGACTTGTGCTATCCTTTATAAACATACCCCCCAAAAATCTGGGAGTGAAAATTAGAGGTAATACTGATCCGGAATATATGTAAAATTAGAATTGGATATGCCGATTAAGCGAATTTTTAAATGGACATTTAACATTGTAAAAAAGTTATGTCGTGTTCTAACTACAGAACCATATATTTAAACGGGGTATTTGAAATATTTTCCCTCCATATATTTTAGGGCCGAAAACACGAATTACGTTAAAACGATAACCAACTCTTAATTCTTCTTTTGGGTTGGCCTATAGAGAATTTTAAATGTTTCACAACAATTTTAAGTAACTACTCAACACTTTCTCGTATTGTGAGCTTAGTAAGGTCTTTGGGCTCATATACAGCAAGTTACTATGATACACTATCGTGCATAGATTTGTTGGTAATAACAGGCGAATAGTTTATTCTTGGAAACTTGTAGTTTGAGAACAATAAATAATAGAAATAGTGTTTCACAGAAATTTGAGGATCAATACATTTATGCGCAATGTGCGTCATGGCTGTGTAACCGCTGGGTTTATAGAGGTGCGCGTGTAAAGTACACACACAGGTCTGCCTTACATTAACAAATTTCGCAACCCAGCTCAAGTGCGCGCTCCCAAGTGTTGATGATTTCTGCTGAACGGTTGGTAATATCATTATCAAATTTTACATGGATTTTAATAAAGTAGTTTTATATTGATATCCGCATTAAATTGCAGAAATTAAGCCTAAAGATCCCTTGCGAGAAAAAAGTCCAAAACGATAAAAAATGGGAAATCCAAAACATGGATTCCAATTCTGGAAATTCCCACCAAACCGTTTATCTTAGGTTGAATTTTAATTTACCTACGCGTTCACATTGATTTTAACGTTGATATCCAGAATGTAAATTTTAGTTAAAAAAAATCTGTACACTTGGAATAAATTCCCGAAGTTGACAAAAACGGAGTAAATTTCGGTAATTTCACAAATTTTTAATGCAAAATTAATTATTTAATTTAGAAATACGCGTACTGGATAGCATAGATTTATTCTTTATTAGCGTTAGTGTGATATTTGATAACGGTGTTAACGTTTACCTATATATGAATTTTTTTTTAAAAAAACGAAAGCTGAGCGCCTAAACTCGTCTCCGCGCCAGCCTCAGCGACTCCTCTTAATGAAGGACCGTTCTATTGGCATCTACACTCGGCAGCAAAGAAATAGACAAACAATAGGTATGTTTGGTTTACTACATGAACCTACACTTTACACTATATAGTGTAGGCTCACAAGGTCTAAAAAGCGTTTTCGTATTAAGTGTAGTGTAAAGTGTAGCATTTCTACACGAACTCTAGGAGGTCGTGTAGGTGTAGAAATTTAGGCGCAAAATTGGAAGAGGCACATTCTTGCAATGGCAATCAATATAACTCCTAAAATCAATTAATAGTTTATACTATAAATAAATAGTAAAATAGACTATATTTTATGATGAGGACAAGTGCATAGGGTACTCTAACCTCAAAAAGGATTTTATGTTCCAAACAACTTTTCATCGACTGATATGGTCTGACAGTAGACCTACTTACTATCAATTTTAACTCATTTTGTGCCTTCATCATGTACTATTTGTTGTCTTATCATGGAGTTATAAATAGTACTGGTCTTATTATAATGTGTTTGTAGTTTGTTGTTTTTTGTGTACGAAAGGGAAATAAGTGTATAGCTAACACTAGCAAGAATTGTCTATGCTAGATCACAGAGTTCCTCCGTGTGCTTGACCCACACTAAATAAAAATAAATACATTAAATAAGAAATCATAGCGACAGACGCTTAATAGATATTTGGTGGAGTTGCCGGGTAGAGTTTAAATTGTTTTGTCGTAGAAATATAACAATGACAAAGAAATCATAGAGGCAGACCGTTTGATTTAAATTTAGTAGAAGTGCCGGGTTATAAAATTGTTTTGTCACGAAAATAAAATAGTGAAAGAAATCATAAGTAATCGTAGCTAAATTAAGATTTGGTGGAGGTGCCGGGTCCTGTTTTTCAAATTGTTTTATCATAGAAATACAACTGCGATAGAGATGATAAGAAATCGTAGCTGCAGGACGCTAACAAATAAAACTGAGATTGAGAAACCATAAAATAAGAACTCATATTGGAACGCTAAATGTAGGTTTGGTGGAGGTGCTGGGTAGAGTTTTTCCAGTATTGTTAATATTTATTTTTAAAATACTGATATATTTCAAGTTTGTTATATGTTAAAAGTGGTATTCTGTTGTAAAACATATTGCGAAATATAAATCATGTTATTTAAGTGTTTAATAGTATAACTGTGTTTGTTTTTTTGTAAGCAATCTGAAATTAGTAGTCTAATTTAAAAGTGCTGAATTAATAATTTACTTTTGAAACGTTTTACGATGTGTGGACATAGTTATTATTGCATCATGAATGTTTTTAAAATATAATTTTATGAGCTTCTCTTTTCCACACCTATTTTAATTTTGATATTGTGCAAGGTTATTGGTGTACATAGCATGAACTACTTGTCCAATACAACCGCGGGCAAACAACTATATATTTTAAGTGTTCACGTTGTATGTGCGGTTTGAGAGATTGCAACTCTTTACATGGTTGAAAAGCGTGCAATGTATAAGGGCTTGGAAAATGTTACGTTTTCTGCGTAACTTGATTTCTCCCTTGATTTGTGCCCTGAAGCGAGAATACTTCAAAAGGCGTGTAATTGTATTGGAACTCGTTTAGAAACTTGGTTAACTACGATTACCTTTCAACGGTATTCTGCTTTTAGGCTTAATTTTTTTCGTTGCTTAAGGGGAAAGATCACCACCAATATTAAAACCACGCGAAATAAGCCTTATTTTAGTAATATTTCTCAAACCGTAGCGTGAAACCGTAAAAGGGCTACTAGGTCTCACGTAGTTTCGTTAGAACTACACTCTGCATGAAAAATTATTAGAATATTGTAATAAGTAGCGTTTTTACTTTTTAGTTACGGAATACATTAATTTAATTTTAACCTTGATCATAATCATTACTGGTTACAATATTTGGAAAGGGTTTGATGCCAGATATTGTTCTAACTAAACCACATGGGACATAGTATCCACTTTTTCGTTTTTGTGTAGCGTTATGTGATTTATTGCTAAAATAAGGTTATTTCGCGTGGTTTTAATATTGGCGGTAGTCCTTCCATGTTGGCAATATTTTTTTCAATGTTTGATTTAGCTAAAGGTAAAACTAGATGTAATTAATTAATTCCGTTAACATGCCTACGTCTATATTCAAATTTGATGTAGTGCTGGAAACATGTAACGAAAATATTACTTGAAGTTGTAAAGAAAGTTGTAAAAAAGAGTAAAAGATGAATGTTTTAACCCTAATTGTGTAGTCCCAAAATTCAAAGCCCAGCTTTATGTCAATTATTTTCGTATTCAGTACATCAAAACGTATAGGTAGTAAAAAGCGTTCTTTTTCGCATACAATTTCTCTCTATTTCTCTGTCTCTCTCACCGTCCCTCTACCTCGCACTTCCCATCTCCCTCCCTCCCCTATCTCTCTCTCCCCTTCGCTGTTTTTATTCAACCTCCTCCAATTCTCGTTTCATTTTGTCTCTTTTAAATCCGTTTACAGCACAATATTCACTGGTAAGCCGTACTCTTATCCATTCTATTAAAATCGCTTCGCGGCTACTTTACCAGGCTAGCCTTTCTGCGCGGATGAGCTTGTTTTTACTTTAGCCTCTCATCGCTGATTCGCCGTGTGTGAAGGTGCAGTGTATCATGTCATTACACACTCGTTCCACTTTATTTACCTTTAAGTCTCGTATCGTCGTTGTGACTGAACGTCCTTTGAAGCCCTGTTTACTGTTTAAACAGAACGATGTTTAAAAAACCGATGCTTAAAACATGAACGGGTGTGCTTGTTCCCTTTCTGTGTTCGCGGTTTTGTGGTGGTTTGGGTAGGGGGTGCGCTTGGTTATTTCGTCAATCATTCATTATTGTTTACATTGGGTAAATTGCAAACTGTAGTCTATATATGTTTTATCGGAAAAGCCTTGGAAATGAAGAGTTTTGTTATTAGTATGTACATTGGCTGTTTGTAGAACCTTTAGAGACTAATGCTGAAAAAATAAAAAATAACGACTCCGAAATATTTCTTCGCGTGAGAAAAGCGGTTATGTTGCCAAAAGGTTCTTTGCCAACAAAATGTTCTGAGGGGATATTGCAAACACTGTTATCGTTCTCCATTCTGAACATAATCACAGTCTTGAATTCATCTGCACCATGTATTGCCACCGACTCTGTATCGCTTATTCGGGAGGTCGCAGATTTGAATCCCACACCGGCATCATGAGAAATGTGTCAAGGAATCATTGTATGT
>JAMZAV010009639.1:0-23534 GCA_024449915.1 Sweltsa coloradensis | reverse complement strand
GCGAACAATGTTTACGAAAATTCAAAGCGCCTACTATGAGCTCAGAGTACTCAAGAAGCATAGTTATGAGACGAAAAATTGCAAGGGCAAGATGTATCGAACAATTCCAGTGTGGCTGTTGAGATGTTCGATGAAAGATTAGGAGTCGTTAAAAAGTATGCAAAGAAAACCGCACCTGGACATAAGTTATGCAAGACACACGACACAGATGTCTGTGTACGTGCTGACCAGTCAGTGTCAGGGGAGGGCGTAAGTGTTGTCAAGAAGACAAAGAAGAAGATGATGACCTCCAACAGATACGTGCAGTGCGAGGTCAGTGGCAAAGAGCTGACGGATATCAGTCACCTACGAGAACACATGTTACTTCACACGGGCGGAGACGACGGGTTAGAATGGAACAAGATGAAACTCGCCAACCAAGTTATGCCTCATCGTAAAAAGAGTACCTTCGAGTGCGATATCTGCCGCGCGGTGTTCACGACGAATGGCAATCTTGCAAGGCACATGAGGACCCATACCGGAGAGAAACCTTTCGTGTGTACCGTGCTTGACTGTGAGGCAAGGTTCGCACAAAAGAGTAGCCTCAACGACCATGCCAGGACGCATACCGGGGAAAAACCATTCATGTGTACCGTGCTTGACTGTGAGGCAAGGTTCAAATACAAAAGTAGCCTCAACGACCATGGCAGGACGCATGCCGGGGAGAAACCATTTGCTTGCACCGTGCCTGAATGTGAGCAAAGGTTCTATACAAAGAGTAACCTCACAAGGCACACAAAGACCCATACCGAGGAGAAAACATTCTTGTGCACCGTGCTTGACTGTGAGCGAAGGTTCTCTACAAGGGGTCGCCTTACAGAGCACACAATGATACATACAGGAGTAAAACGTATTGAATGCGCTCTGTGCCAATCGAAGTTCGCAAAGAAATGTCATCTCATTGTCCATTTGAGGAGACATACCGGTGAGAAACCCTTTGCCTGCGTGACATGCGATGCAAGGTTCACACATAACAGTAGCCTCACCAGGCACAAGATGACGCATACCGTTGCATAATCCTTTGTATGTTATTCTTGTCCTATTGAAAACCACTGGAGCAACAATCTTTGCAAGTACAATCCAATCAAACGCCTGTGTTCCCGAAAAAGTGATTCTTTAAAAATACCTGAAAGAAGGCAATACATTAAACTGCATATTTTACATTTTTCAATGATTGAACTTGATTTTTTATATTGTATCCTTAAGGCTATTGTACCACCTCTGGCCAATTATTTGAAAGTCGAAGAAACATGTCTGAAAAGTTTGCTGAATTAAAGAAGGCCTTTAAAATAACTGAAAAAAAATGTGATTTTTTTTGGGCGGGACATAACCTCACTTTTGGAAATTATAATTAGATTTTTGGCCAAAAGTGTCATATACAAATCAAGTTCAAAATAAAATTTTGAGAATCGGTTTTCTGAACGTAGTTTCTAAACACCTTTAGCTATGACATGACTATAGCTAAAATAGTTTTCTGAAAATAACTGTTGGTGTACGATTTTTTTTGTCAAACGGTACAAATACGAGCTTTTTCCAGTTTTGTACCGTTTGACAAAATAATTCGCACACCAACTGTTATTTTTTTAGAAAACTATTTTAGCTATAGTCAAGTTATAGCTAAAGGTGTTTAGAAACTATGTCCAGAAAACCGACTCTCAAAATTAAATTTTGAACTAGATTTGTATATTACACTTTTGTCCGAAAATCTAAATAAAATTTCCAAACGTGAGGTTATGTCCCGCCCAAAAAAATAACAATGTTTTTTCTGTTATTTTAAAGGCCTTCTTTTATTCAGCAAATTTTTCAGACATGTTTCTTCGACTTTCAAGTTATTGGCTAGAGGTGGTACAATAACCTTAAACGGAATGCATAGAAAATCGACAAGTGGACTTGGATTTTTCTCCATCTTAATTGGTTAACTATTATCGGATTATATATAAGCAAAACTTGATAAGATGAGGGTTAATGAAATATTCTTATAAAATATGATAATTTTATTAAATACTAAATACAAGGATATGTTATCTTTTTACATTTCTTTCTTGGTTGAAAAGTGTACTTATGTGATACAAAAATCACATTTATTGATTTAGTTAAAAAAACAATCTAAGAGGGTATCTAAAGTTATCAAATTTGCCAATAAATATTAGAACTTTATGAGACCGATTATTATAGAAGCCGTTATAATCGACAGAAGTTTCTGGATAGGTTTAAGTTCATAAAAATATCTCTATTGCTATAAAAATTAATTTGTGCTGCTTTTTTAACAATTGCTATAGTTTTCAGTAACAATGATTTTTTGTTCTTGAATAATCTTTTGATGCCTGACACGTTAATAAGCAGGAAGGTAAATTTGTCATTGTGCTGCAGTTCTGTCACTGATGTTTGCTCTCAAGTGATCAATGTTTAAATGATCTATGACACACCTTTTTTTTTCCAATTCGTTATAATGGAAATGAAATTATTGATTTCGAATAACATTAAACTGTGACAGATGATGTGTCCTGTTTTCTACGACGAAACAGCCAGACCACAAATATCCCATCAACAGAGGAGGGGGATCTATGAACCCTAGTTGAAGTTTCAATTTTGATTGAGCTCCATTGTTTGTTATTCTCATCCTCAGTGTGCACGAATGGCCATAACGTGTCTCTGGTAAGACTGTATAAATCATAGGCACCGTAGATGTTGCTGTTGCTAGTTATACATAATAAATAAACTTCTAAAACACTTTCAAATAATGTAAATAGAAATATTTATTAAGAGAGAAATTACTAGAGGCCATAGGCCTGCAAAAGTTGGAAATAAAGTCAACAATGTTAATAAGAACAAAAACGATTTTGTAAATAAAGTACACTGCCAGTTGGAAGCAATAACAAACAAATAAATATAAAGGAAGACTAAACATACCGGCCCCCTTGAAAGGCTGGGCTTTCAACACTGATTAACACGGGTTAGTAGGCACACTTTAGTTATGGGCTGTTTGCAGGTCTGGTGCTCGCAGCAGTTTATACAATTCATGTATTTTGGTGGGCTCACCTTGGAATAGGTTCCGTTATCAGATTGTTTTTCGGAGGGTTTGCCTCTGCGAGCAATGAATCGCCTTAGAGCCGCTATGAACGCATCTGTTGTTAGGTTTTGTAACAACTTCCAAGTGAACAGCCTTGGTCGCAAAGACATACAAACACGGCTATATATCCCTTTGTTGTGGTCTTGCTGCGGGGTGTTCCAAACTTTAAGGTGACGGTCCAGCATAATAAAACACCAACATTGCGAAACGGTCGAGTGGGTTGGATTCTCTGTGCTGGTAGTTCACCCATTAACTGCTGAGAAGCTTGGCCTTAAGTCGGAAGCACCTGGTGCACCGATGAATCATCTTTCTCACCAGTCTTTTGATCGATGGGATTCAAATCTCTGGCGGATTGAAGAGATTAGCAGTTGTGGTCCAGCATGTAGTTGGATGAGCGTAGCGAGCGTAGCGAGCAAAGCGAATATTCCTTTTCTACTACCTGGAGAAAAAAATCCGGAATGTTTTTTTTTTTTTTTTTTTTTTTTTTTTTCTTTTTTTGTATTTTTGTTTGTTTTTCCGCACGATTCCGGCTAAACCGATACTCCCATTGAGAAAGAAATTTTTGGAGGCCTTCGAAATCTTTGAACTTAGAACTGTCAACGTTTTTGAGCGCCAATCGGAAAAATTTTTTCTCATGAAAATCGCAATTTTACGATTATTTTCGATTTTTTAAAAATTTTTTTTACTTTTTACACCTACATTCTTTTTCCGATTTTAATGATTTTTGCACAGAACCTTTATTTATGAATTTAGATATTCTTGTGAAATTTGAGCGCAATTGAAAAAATATTTATTTATAAAAATCGAAATTTTACGGGGTTTTCTTTTTTTAAACAATTTTTTGACTTATAACAAACCCACATGCTTTATCCGATTGTAATGATTTTTTCGCAGAACCTTAATTTTATGATTTTATATATTTGCGTTAAATTTGAGCGCAAATCGAGAAATTATTCTTATAAAAATCGCAATTTTACGATTTTTTTTAACAATTACGATTAATAAATTAAAAAATTTAAGTTAATTTTTTAATTTAATTTTAATTAATTTAATTTAATTTAAAAAGAATTCAACTAAGTAATGATTATTCCAAGAACAACAGAAAATTCGCATAACACATGGGAGCTCAATGCACCAATTACGCTCATCCAACAAGCGGCGGGACTTAAGCGTTTTCCTAGTAACTTGATGTGTTCGTTGTTCAGGATCAGGTTGGTGAGATGATGATCTGCTGGTAAGATCAATTGGTGAATTGCATCATGGGGGAGTGATGCTTTTTGGAGTCGACCGCCAACTCGTAGTAGCCCATGCTGATCTATGAATGGAGTCAAACTCTTTACTTTACTCTTTGGCGAAATGGTTTGATTGTTGGATAGACTTGCGAGTTCCTTATTGTATGAAATAGATTGTAAAAAATTTACACATGTTAGAAGGCTGTCTTCCATTTCTTTGGCTGTGAGCGCTGAAAGTTGCCGTTCTTCCCTTGCTAATCTGGTATTTTTGATAATCTCTGCAATAGGCAGAAACCCTCTAACCGTTTGGTCAGCTTAGAGTACCTTTGTGTCCAGTCCTCTGGCACTGTTCTTGTCGCAACAAAAGATTTTCTGGCTTCTGCACTGTCAGGAGACGGCAAAAGGTTGATATCAAAGCTGGGGCCACAAAGATGGTTCTTAAATTTAGCCATTCAGGTCCGTGCCACCAAAAGTTCACATGACTTCAGGGTAGTGGCGTCGACACCTCGGGACATGAGATCAGCTGGATTACATGCAGATGGCACATGTTTCCAGTGTGCACTAGCTTGTGAGTTCTTGGATGGTAGCAACACGGTTACCTAAAACGTTTTCCATCTTTGATGAACGGGCCTGAAAGCCAGTGCAATACCAATGTGGAGTCTGTCCACAGGATGGTTTCCTAACAAGTAGATTTAGTGCAGGGATTCCCTTTGTCACATAAATGAGCTAGAAGGAGAGCGCCACACAACCCCAAAACCTAGGTAGAGTTTTTTCCTCTAACAGGTGCTCCCTTGACTTTGAACACAACAGGTTAATGCAGTTTCCACCTGTGGCATATGTAGCCCGTACATAGAGGCATGCACCATAAGCCCGTTCACTGCTGTCGCAAAAGCCATGGATTTGTACGTCCACGGGCGTCAGGGACATACAGTGGTGTATACCACCCGTTTGCAAGTGTAATGTCCACTGAGGCATTTGTGGGAACATCACATCTGAGTACGTTGCGTGGGATATTGATGTCACTGAGCAATGGAATTTGCTCACAAAGGTGTTGCCAATCTGCTTGCAGGTTTTGCTGCAAGTGGGTCATCCCATCCTATTCCTTTTGCCACAGGGTTTGCATGAATATTTTGTAACTAATTACAATGGGACTGACTAGACCAAGGGATCAAATATCGATGCAATAGTAGACAATACACTTCTTTTTGTCATGCGAGACAGAAGAATATTTTTATGATTTGAGTAATCAATGGAGAAAGAAGATTTGCCACTTTTTACTAGAAATTGATCAGACTTCGGGTCCAAATTAACCCTAGTGTAGTTATATTTTCATTACGTCTAGAGAGAGGAGTCCTTGTGCTCTTGCAGTTCTTCTGGAATCACTGCAAGAAGTTCTGTAGAGTTGGAGGACCATTTTCGTAACGGAAAACATGCTTGCTTGAGCAAAGTAGAGACTTCTGTGTAAATTTTTGTGCTTCTTCAACAGTTGACAAGCCAGTCAAAAAGATCATCAACACTAGAAGTCTTCCTTAATTATCTTAGCGTTTTTGGGTGAGCACTTACTTCATTATCAATGGCCAACTGTTTCAAGCATCTTGTTGCAAGAAATGGAGCACTTGGGGTTCCATAAGTAACCGTTTTGAGCTTAAATGTCTGCAATTCTTCTTCAGGAGATTGTCGCCAAAGAATTCTTTGCAATTTTGGTCTTGGGGATGCACCAAAATTTGTCTGTACATTTTAGCAACGTCCGCCAAAAATTTCCCTATGTTGTTGTGTTCGGAATCGTAGCACAATGGAATGCAAATCTTGTTGGACAGTAGGTTCCTGTATGAAAGATATCATTTAATGATATGCCTTTTGTGGACTTAGCACTTGCATCAAACCTAAAACGAGTAGTGTAGAGTATAAGTCTTGAACAACTGGGTGATTGGAGATTAATGCAAGTTTTAATTTCAAAAGCATCATTGTTACTTGACCATATGTTCGATTGTTTGATACTCACCCATAAAGGTTATGGTATTTGGCTTTTAGATCATGGTTTTTGGCTAGACGCTTTTCAATTTGATTAGTCGAGTTCTGCAATGCATTTGGAGTTTCCAAGAACTTTTGGATCAATTTGTTGTGTTTTGCCAGCAATCGTCCAGCCCAGTTCAGTGTTTTGCAATACTGGGAAATTTTCCATTTTGTGTCTTTTTCTCGGGGCGCAAGGTTTCATAGAAACGTGTGCTCCTATGAGAAGATCAATAGGACCAGGTTGGTTGAACTGTTCATCACCAACATCATATCGTTAGGAATTCTCCAACTATCGCAATTCATAAAAGTAGTGGCATTGTGCCCGTTATGGGGGGAAGAACCGCACAGTCAATTGTAGTAGTATAATCGCTGACCCTTGACTTCAAGTTTATCGAAACTGTGTGGGAAGTTTCAGCATTAACCTCGTTTATGCCTTGGATTGGAATGTGCTGTTTTGATTTCTTCAGTTGTAGCTTCTGCACTAATGATTCCGTGACAAAGTTTACCTGAGATGCAGAATCAAGCAGTGCTCTGCAATGAATGTATTGTCCATACTTGTTTTTCACCGTTACCACCGCTGTTCCTAATACAACCTGAGATTGAACCTTATCGTTGAAGGTACAGTAAGTTTTGTTAGCGGCAGATTGAACTTCTTGAGTTGAGCTTGGGGTGGATGCACACTGTTATCAGAGGTGGATTGCTATGTCTGAGAATCTAAGTGTAGCATGGTGTGATGCCTTTTATTACACGTGTGGCAGCGATGTGTAGAACACTCATGATTAATGAAAATGGTATGAGGCAATTATTATAACATAAACTTGTGTTGTTTCACAAGCTGTAGCGCTGCTGAGGACTCATGTTCGCAAACTTTGCACATCTATACAATGCATGAGTTTTTGCACAGAGAATACATTGGCTGTTGACAGCTATGTAAGAATATTGTGACTTGCTTGTAGGTTTAATATTCAAGTTTGATTTGTTCTTAGATTTGGCTTCAGTGGATGTAGATATTGCCTAAAGTTTCAAGTGCCCTTTCATTTTCTTTCAAGAAGTAAATCAAAAGACTCAAACGATGGCATTTCGTCCAATTCTGAAGATTTCCCATCCTTACGGGTCTCAGTGTCAATGCTTTCATAGATTATCTGATTTATCAATACTTCAAAGCAATGGAATATTGAATTCTAAAGCATTTAAAGCATGCAAATTTGTTTGAACATGATTTTTTAAGGCTTCGAAGATTTGCTCCAGTAGGCCTACCCTTAAATTATTGAGGGCACATGCAGTAATTGTCTGACATGTGTTTGTGCTATTAACTTGGTGTTATGATACCTGCGTGTGACCAGTTGCCACGCTATTTGAAAGTTGTCATTTGTAATCGGCAGATTTTGCACCAGTTGATGTGGTTCTCCTTGGGAAGACGGGACAGTAAATAGTGGAATTTTTGAATGCTTGACAATTGAGGATTGTTTACTATCAAGGCTTCAAATGTGTCCTTGAAATGTAGCCATAGTTCCACATTTCCCTAAGAATTTAGGTAGATTATTGTGGGTAGCTTTATTTGTAAGCTGTGCCCCTTGTGTGAGACGCCTGAGGTAGGCCTAGACCCAACAGCTGGTTCTAGTCCATGTTGATTTAAAACAACGGGAAATTCCAAAAACCTTAAGTATTTTGCTTGGACTCTGTAATACTGACTTTCAAAAACTTCTCTATCAATTGCATGATCCTGTTCGTCGTCCTCAAATTCTAGTTCTTTTGATAAGATAGATAACTTTTCCAAATATCTTCTAATTAAGCATTTTTTACCTTCAATCTAGTATGTCATGTATTGAGACATCGAATGAATCAATAAAATTTGTAATCTTGTAAGGGCTGCTTTGCAAGATGTTCTTTTTTTAAAGAGTAATTTCTTTTTATCTGCCCCCATAATGAGTAATAAGTTCTAGTTATATTTGGAAGGAATGCTTAAAAAATTGAAGTGAAGAATGTCCTATTTGACTCAGGAAATGCCTGACGTCGAATCCTAGACTTCTGAACGAACTAGCAAAGCACAGTCTGATGCGGCCCGGTGAGGTCCAAAATTATGTGCACGAATGGCCATAACGTGTCTCTGGTAAGACTGTATAAATCATTGGCACCGTAGATGTTGCTGTAGCTAGTTATGATACATAATAAATAAACTTCTAAACACTTTAAAGAATGTAAATAGAAATATTTATTAAGAGAGAAATTACTAGAGGCCATAGGCCGGGAAAAGTTGGAAACAAAGTCAACAATGTAAAAAAGAACAAAAATGATTTGTAAATCAAGTACACTGCCAGTTGGAAGCAATAACAAACAAATAATATAAAGGAAGACTAAACACTCAGTAAAGGCTGATCTCTCTCTATCAATGTTTTAATGTATTCAGTTAAGTGTCCAGGTTGAATCAGGATTGTAACTCAGACTTGTGATACCCTAGCGTGTTTGTATAATTAAATACCTAAGCAAAGATTCTCTCCCTCTGACTTCTTACTGTTCTGAGCTTGAATTCATAGTGTGTACCTAGCACACAGGGTAATACTAATATTGTTGCAAAGGGCCTTGCTTTATATTGGGCAAATTACATACATGAAACAAAGCCCTTAAAAACATTGGGCCCCTAAATCAAGGGGCCCATCTCTATCTCTTAACCAGCTAGGTATCTGCCTCACCCCTCTATCTTCCTTCTACCTCCATCTTCAAACCTGCGCTACACAATGGCTTGTTCCTCTCTGGGACTCACAACTATCAAGGGAATTTACAAAATATATATAATTATTATGATAATTATTGAGTAAGTTAGTAAAATGTTCATCATGTTTTGGGGTATTTTGACACAAATTTTATCTCCTCCTAGTTCAGTATGTGGTTATGGTACCCGTTTCTAGTAAAAATAGGCACTGCCCATATTAATTGTATTTTTTAAATTTATAACATCTAGTGTTGACACAAATTCCACAAATCTTGGTTTGGATGTGTGTAAACGTGACTGTTGAAAAGCCCCCGCAACAAAAAATATAATACAATTATTAAAATTAATTCCTCTTTCACGTGTTGATGCTGGCCTAGTCCGTAGGTTGACTTTGAATAACACTAGAACTGAATTACTAATATTCTCCTATTGTAGTTTCCAGGGACTAATTCTGTATTAACATTATTGGTCTGTAAATTATTTATGTCACTAACTTTCTCTTGTTTCGTAGGACATAAAGGTTTCGTTATGCGCGAGACACTGATTCGCAAGGTCTCAGGTTTGACTCCGGCCTCCACTTAGACCTCCGCGAGAATCGATCCCAGGAGGCCTATTTACTAACGTGATAAAACCTATTCCAGAGACAGGGGTGACTTAGATATTGAAAACCAGGGATAATTGCAGATCTAGGGAGTAACGTAACGGAAGCAACTATAACGAAATTACTCTTTTCAGATACAGAATATTTTGTTAATTTAGTTTTGTCTGTCATGAAGCAGGAAGTAGCCAGTAGACGAGCTACACCCATCTCCACCATCAAGTGAGGGATACACTGTCCCTCTTAGGTGGTGTAAATACAAGTCTATAAAATACTGATGTGCATAGCTTTTAAAACAATACTAATAAACTATGTTATGTCATGTTAATAAAAAAATCTCATAATTGTTGTTTAAGACAGTTCGTTATTGTGTTTGCCGCAACACTCGTGGCTCCCAATCAGTCACTGACATATTGACCTCTGAGCTGTTTTCCTCAAGCCACCCAGGCTTTCATCATGAGATGAACTTTGCAGCTGACTCAACTCGGCGAGCGTGGATTGGCCTCAATACAACACGCTATCTGCTGGGTGTTTGCTATTGGACGACGGACATCTTGTTTGTCTCTTCCTTCAAGTCCACTGACGTGGTGTTGCTTTCTGCTGGTTGTATAAAACGACGACTGTTATCTCTCCATCATACTCAGACCAGAGCTTCGTCGTCTCATATTATATTATCTCTCTATCAACATGTACAAGTTAGCAGTCGCCCTCATTATAATGGCAGGACTTCAAATCGTCCGTAAGTAACTCAGACTGTATCAATTTTTAATTTCTTATATCTATTAAATATTAACAATTCCGACCATGGGAAACATTCCCAAATAATTAAAATCGAAAAATCTTACATTATTTATTAATTTTTAATTTCTTATTGAAAACATAATCTCACTTTCAAGGGAAACCATACAACGCTTTCTACAATGTCGTCAAGATTTGTGTTTTTACCAGTTTCATAATTTCTAGGAACACTTATATTTCTTGTCAATAGTATAGTTATTATTATTATTTTTTAAATTATGTTTATAGAAGAATATGTTTGAGAATGACAGGTTTATCAGCACAGGTCCACTGCAAGGACATGTTGTAGTCCTGTTGTGTTGTTGCACATAGCTGTCTTATATTTAAACGTCAGATTTGGGAAACCCGACACCCGGGTTCAAACCTTGCTCGAGTTGTATATTATTGTAGCTATAGAATTGTGTAAATTGTGTGTCTAGAAATAAGCCCTCGTTGTATCTGCACAAGGTTTCTTATAATATTATCAATGTATCAGTGGTCTGTGCAAAGGCTTCAGATTCCTTGAAGTGCTGTTCCATGTATTCAGAACTCATATTAATGGCAACATTTCACAAGATGATTAGACGCATTATTGTTTGGGCTGTGTTTATATGTCCACTCCGACCAGTGAGGTACTCTGGTTCAATCAAGAGAAATAAGTGTTGACAAACATCTGACTCACAACCTCAGATGTCTTTTCTCCAGGTGTCGCGTCCTTCAACCTCAACATCAGGCCAGACTATGTGCGTGTTTCCGATGCCGCCCAGACTGTCTCATTCACCTGCTCAGCTGACGTGGCCCTCGCCGGGTGTCAGGTCAGGTGGTGGGACAGGGATACCAAAGCAGGTCCGCTGCTGGAGCTGAGCCGGGGGTCTCAGTCCCAGGCCGACCCAGCCCACCTGGACAGTGAGCTAACCGGCTACAGCTACAGCGGCCGGGGTCTGGGGGCCGGGGACTGTGGAGCCTCACTGCAGGTGGTGGGCAACAAGTTTTGGATGGTCGCCTGTCGCGTCCGAACCGAGAGCGGAGGCTGGAAGTACGCCTGGTCCGACTTGACTGCTCACAGTAAGTTGAACACAGTCTTTACACAATAGAGTATCTGTAACAACACGGGATGTTTTCACGTCCACTAACCCTCACAACCTAGGACGGAATAATAACAAGGAACTTCGACCACGTCACAGTAGAGACAGAGTATTGGTCAGTCAAGTGGATCACGTGGTAATTGAGGTTTCTCAAACTTGTTTAATTTATATTGTGGGTTGAGAGTCTTGTGTGGCAGAGCCAGGGTGCCATGTGCAGCATCTCGGAAGTCCAGAGTTAGTGCGGGAGTTGTTATTTTATTCGGAAAACATCTCACAGACAGAGTCACAAACAGACAAGTCGAAATGTCATTTTTTTTAACTTTTAAAATCTGGCGTAAACCAGCACTCGTGTTACCTTATTTTCAACCTTAAGTGTCACACACCCCTTCGGAGGTGTTTTAAGGTACGGGATCAATCGTCTCAATATGTTCGTGTGAACCATTTTGCTCTAGGACAAGATCCCTAAATTTTAAATGGTTTAAACCAAATTTTGACCGGCTACACCAATAAGGGAACAAATGTAAAACGTTTTTCCCCACAACATCAGTTGATGAGAGAAGATGATTTTGAGGGGAAAAAATGGAAAAATCTCTAAGGCTTTCTTCTAGCCTCAAAATAGTCTATTTAGCCGTTTTTAACATGTCAAATAACGACTTTTTATCGAAGCACAAAACGGTTGACACCATCGTATTCAGACGATCAATCCCGAATCTAAAAAAACCCCTAGGATGGGGTTTGTGACACAAACGGCGGAGAGTTAGGTAAAAATTGTACCGGTTTGAACCAATTTTAACCCGTTTTTGTGTAAGATTTTTCCACGTTTCAAGTATATATTCAACCCACACCTAACAAAAACTTGTGATAATACAGCCAAACCTTACACACACAAAAAATGAGATCTAAAAAGAGGGGCAAGCTAATCTACCCTTCCACATTTGCGCATTCTTAATTCATAGACGTACAGTGTTCCGAAACAACATCCTTGAAAAGTTTGGCAAAATAGAATTTGCAACTATTAATTTAATCGTAATAGTTGATCCAAATTCGTTTTTCTAATTAATTTTAACGAAATGGTCAAGCAAATTCTGTTTTGCCAAGCTTTTCAAGGATGTTGTTACGGGTCGATGTACGTTTATGATTTGAGAATGCGCAAATGTGGAAGGGTAGATGAGTTTGGCCCTTTTAAAGATCTCATTTCTTTCGAGTGTGTAAGGTTTGGCTGTATTTATACAAGTTTTTGTTATGTATTGGATCTCATTACTTTTTCAAGTTCTATCGCAAAATTATTTGTTGGAATATAATAATTTTATCAAGGTCGATTTAATTGCTATGGAATGACCAATTAACAATAGAACGTAAAATATCAAGTGGCCCAAAGACTTGCTTTTTGTAAACAATGTAGGCGATCATTGTCAAGTAACTATAGTTACTTGTTGATTGTATGCCTATATAAGGCTTATATTAAAACCTTTATTTGGAAGCATTCCAGCAAACTTTTCATATTTTTCTTTCAAAAGGAACTATATCACTATTACCCTAATGTCTATGTAAAATATGAACGTTGTAGCCCTACCCGTTTGGTCAGAATCGCTGGGCGATTGATACTGACGAATTAGACAGAAGTAGTAAAAGTAACTTATTATCCTTAAAGTGATTTTGAGCATGTTTCAAGTCATTTTTTCACCAAAAAAGAAATGCTCGTCTACCAACCATATTTGGAATGTGTTGTCAGATACCCAAATCCCCTTGGTTTTGATAGTTTTTAAGTTCACATCATGTTTCTTGACGGCTGGGTGACACCTCAAAATTACCCCAACTCTGCTTGCAGTATAAGGTGCCCGAGTGTTTAGCGCACCGCGGCTTGGCTGCGGCGCCCTAACTGGCACCTAGATAGGAAACTATTGTCTCTCAGTGTGGTTTATGTTTTTCATGTTTAGCCTCGCCCTCACTTTTTCTGAACTTAGCTAGACACCCCACACAACAATATTCTGCAGGTTCCCCATCCCCCCAGGCTCAGTACTTGTTGTTGTTGTTGTTGTTGTTGAGCCAACAAGTGAGAAAAGCAACAAGTGTTCAAACTCGGGTCCCCTCTCACTCTGATATCAACGAGAAGGTTTCCTGGTCCAACGTGGTTGCCTGGAGTTGAACACTAGACAGTCTTGACCTGGACTAGTCTGAGTTACTACAACACAGAATGTGTTTCTCCTTGTTACAGGTGCCGATAGCTTCAATCACACAATAACACCAAGAGAGACAGTCGTTCTCCCGGGCGGGGAGGCGAGGTACATGATGAAGGCCGGGGAAGCCGCTGAGTCAGTGCGTGTTCTGGCTGCCTAGCACGACTGGTATGCTCTACTTCTCCCAGGGAGCTGGGTCTAACCACAGCACTGGCCGGCATCTCTACTTCGGGGACGGACTGCAGAGCGGAGAGTGTGGCCTCACGCTTACCAACATCAGCGAGGCGGACAACGGACCGATCATGGGTGTTTTCTGGTCTACTACAGACAAGTTTGACCACAGATACATTGCGCTCGTCGTGGCACGTGAGTCAAGGTGTTTAACTTATTAGGGTCAACCGGATGTGTTTGGTACAAGATTATAATTTATTTTATTTTATTTCTTGTCTGCTATATGTTATGAAAGTAAATTCATTGTAAAATGTAACGAAATTCCGTGTCCTGAGGCAACATCACCGGTAGCAGAAACCTAAAAGATTTATTTTTATAAAAAACATGTTTATTATTTTGTCGGTCGAAGACGTTAAAACTCAATTTAACAGGAATTGCAAGATGGTCTGGCCGAGCCAAGTTAGTGCGGGTGGAGCGATAATTGAAAAATGTCTATTACATCGACCGAGTATCGAACTGATATGTTAGAGAGTAAATAATTGGATTTTCACAACTGGTAAAAACTGGTTTAAACTGGCACCAGTCTTACCTTATTTTCATCCATTCGTGTCACATACTCCGTCCGAGGTGTTTTTGGATAAGGGATTGACCGCCTAAACACGCTGGTGTCAACCGACTTTGCTACGGCATAAACTATACAATCATATACCATACATGTGACATGATAAAAACCGTTTTTATAACAGATTTACTAATAATAATCGGACTGAAAATCTTTTGCAACTAATCTTGTTTCGCGATAAGTGTAGGGGAAGTTTGAAAAACAAATCAGATAAAAACATTTTGTCTACCTTTTAGGCACTAAAATGCGATATTTGCCTCCAAGATGTGTACAGTTGACGTCACCACCCGTTGTACTTCAGTCAAGACGGAATTGTTCGTCCGAATACGATGATGTAAACTGTTTTGCGCTAGGTCACTCCATGCGGGATCTAGGTTCATTTAAGTATTGAAGCTCGTCAACTTTGACGCACTATGAGGGCCCGGGCCAAACCCCTGCGCCGGCGCATGGTAATCGTGGTCTCCCGTGCGCCGGCGTCGTGTTTTCCCCGCTCTGGGAGCCAATCTAACAAGATCCTCTCCGGCACCTCCTCCAAGTGTGTTCACTTTACCGTCTAGATCTGTGCGAGCGCAAAAGACGCAATGGTGCTTTAATTGGCGCTCCATGTTGCCAAGTGTGCCAACTGGGAAATACATCTTTCTATATGAACTGTTGTTTACTCTACAGGATTTAGAAATAAGTTCCTCAGTGTTTTCTCTCAGTCATGCCATGTGTTGCTTCAGGTCGCCCCACTGCACCAACTCTACGCCTTGACTACACGGGAGACAACGTCACGGCCACCTGTGAGGTGCAGGAGAGTCGCCCTGTCGCCAACATGTCCTGGGTCCTGGGCGAGGCTGTCATCCTAAAGGATGTTATCACTCACGCCACAGCTCAGGACGAGTGGAGGTGGCCCTGGATGATGGGGGCTATCAAGCAGACTCTGACATACAGCTGCAGCCCCAACACAACGGCGCCGACTTGAAGTGCGTGGTTTCCCACGTCACCTTGGCCCAGCCACTGGAGGAACGGATTTCAATCGCATTTACTGGTGAGTTATTCGAATACGTTATTTTGTAAGGATATTTGGTGAAATTCATCAGTGGTTGTTCGTTCAGAAATCTGGTTTTATGCATGCTATTAACTTTCACTTTCATCCAACATTTGTCCATTAAAAACTATATGAAACAATAGCAATATTTATTATTGGGATTTTTTTAATGTTTAAAATTTCATTTTGCTACCTTTTAGGCACTAAAATGCGTTTTGTTTTGCTAAACAAAAATGAGCGTTTAGGTCTTATTGTTGTCTAGAATAAATCCTGCTCGACCTGAGCACCTCGAGTCCCAATAACAGAAGTACGTAGAATCTACTCGATCTCAAGTTGTGCATGACTGCATTGAGTAAACGTCACCTGTTGTATTGCACGTGGGGGGTATATGTTGAGATACTTATAAAGACCACACACTGTACACATACGTAGGAATTGACTTTGATACATTATTGATCAATTTATATCCATTAGGAAAGTCTGACTGATGTCAGAGGAAATTAAGGGTTATCTTAAAAAAATATTTTTCCATAGTCAATTAAAAGTTAGAGTTCGAAAAAATCAATATTTAGTTTCAAAGAACAAGGAAATCATACATTCAATTCAAAGAATAACGTTGAATCTTTTGAAACTAAAAGAACTTAAATTTTATTTTTCAGTGCCAACCACCATGACCACTGCCAGTACCACTGCCAATACTACTGCCAGCACCGTCCCAGGCCCAAACTGTCCCGCTACAAACTACCTGGACCTTCTCTGCCGGGAGTACAGGGTGCTAACTTCACAACATGGTAATACCTCTTGTCCCAAGTACGAGGTGCACGAGTATCGTATCAGAGAGGCCGAGGCTGCGGCCAAAACAGCGGAGATAGAGGAAGAGACGGCCAAGACGAAGCTTAAGGCGCCAAAGCCAGAAGTCCTAGAGCCACAGGTTCACAGTTAGAGGAAGAGACGGCCAAGATAAAACTAGAGTCCGCTAAGTCCAGCGCCAGAGCAGAGGAGTCAAGAGCCAAGGCAGAAGAGTCTAGAGCCAAGGCAGAGGAGTCTAGAGCCACATTCGTAGGGAGAGACGGCCAAGACAAAACTAGAGGCTGCAAAGCTAGAGGTGGACGCCGCCGTGTTCCATGTTAGGGCTGAGGATTCCAGGGCTCAGAATGCCGGGGAAGAGCTCCAGTTTGAGAGGGAGCGTCGCACTAAGAGTCTCCAACACTTGCAGAGCCCTCAGAGTCAACAAGGTTAAGGCAGCGACCAACAGTCTCGTGGTTTACTGTTTACTTGTGTATTGTTCACAGCACAATCTGAATAATAACAATATATTTGAATATCGGAAAGTTTATTTGTAACCACTATCCCCACAACCGTTTTGTCCAAAACTGCGCAAACATAAATATATATAGAGGTAAAAAAGTTTGCTTTTGGGATAAAAGAAAAACTTGACAAAGGATTGCGATAGTTTTATAGTAATGAGGTTTGTTTGTGGTGTGAATAATCTTTCTAATTCCTGTCACAGGCACGTTGATTGCCATTGTGAACTTGATTCGGTACTGTCACTGACATTTGGTTTTCAGTGTTAATGTTTAAAAGATCTACGACTCATTTATTTACTAAGTGGTTAAAATGGGGTTGAAATTATAGTGAAATGAATAACAATAAACTGTGACCGATCAGATTTTCTGTTCTCTGCGACGAAACAGCCAGACCACAAATATCGAGTGAGATCTAAACCCCTCATGAATGAGCATGTAGAATTATTGTTTGTGGTTTGTTACTAAATTCTGATCTATTATAAAAATGTCTCACTGTACTTCCATCAGCAAATAAAAACTGAATTTATAATCAGTCACTGGCCTAATGGGTTCCATTGTTGCAAAAGGTCATGGTTTTCAGAATGCAAATGACCATGGCATTAAAATTAAAGGACCTTAAACAAATGGGCCTAATAAAGGGCTAAAATATGACCGTCGACGTGCCCAGCCCATATCTATCTTTCTCCTTGCTCTATATTCCTAATCCTGTATCTCCCATTTTCTCTTCTTATCTTCTTCACTCCTATGTCTTTCTCTCACCTCTATCTTCCACCCTCCCTCCTTATCTTCTTTACAACTCTATCTATATCTCACCTCTATCTATCTCACTGCACATTGTGGTTATACTTAATATTGATTCAGTTAATACACAATTAAATATATTTTAGGGTAACTTTTGACACGCATTTATTCTAGTCCGAATCTAGTGTAGTCGTTAGGGTACCTGCTCCATCGTAATTACAATTACAATTATTACAATTATGAGCCCCTGCTTTGAAACTTTTAAAATGTCATATTAAAAAAACAGAAATTAAATTCGTTCCTAATAGCCTTGTTGACGCTGGCGTCACCCGACCCGCAGGTTGATCGTGGCCAACTAGTTTGGACGGTGTTTGATATTCAAAATATCGATGTACAATTGAACACTGTTTGCGCTTCGGTGGACTTCGGCGCCGACAGGGTTGGCTTGTTCTGCTTTAAATGATGAACAGTCCACAATTGATATCATTAATGTGACCATCAGAAATTAACCCGCCCCCTCTGCTGCTACTCACTTACTTACTTACCGTGTCCGGTTAATCACAATATTTCCAAAAAATTTGCAACAGCCATTCCTTTCGCATTTGCTTTCAAAATATCGCGCAGGGTACATGGTTCATCAAGGCGTCGGCAAACCAGGAGGTGACTCGGATCCTCAACCTGTCCGCACTCACACATGGGCTCTTAGTCAGCTGGTAGAAGGCCCCACTTATGCATGTTGGTCATGCATCTCGGCACTCCAGTTCTTAAGCGGTTTAATGTCCGCCAAACCGCGAAGGGACAGTTACCACCTGGAGCGATCTCTTCCCTTGGTGCAATGTTCGGTGCAGGCCGTTCGCTGTTCCAGTGGGCGTCACGATTTGCCTCTGGTAAGCTTCTAAGCACGTGAGTTCTGGTCAAAAAGCTCTTTCTGGATCGAAGTCGTTTTGCCGCCTGTTTGCGTCCATAAATAGGGAGGCGAGGGTCTGTCTCCTGCTTTGTCCTTTCCACGTCTGCTGCGGTTATCCGGCGAATATGAGGGGGAGCTATCAACAGGGAGGTACAACTTATGTATTGGGGTTGGTTTTTGGCAGCCCGTCATGAACCGCACAGTTTCATTAATTGCGACGTCGACTCGTTTGCATGCACAGAAGCGCTCCACACTGGAGCGGCATACTCGGCGGCCGACACACACAGAGCGAGCGCTGATGTCCTGAGCGTGGATGGTTGTGCTCCCCATGTTTTGCTTGTCGGCTTTCGTAGAATGTTGTTTCGGGCGCTGACCTTTCCCTACGTGTTTAAACAGTGCTGCTTGAAAGTTAGTGTACGATCCAGTGTGATACCCAGATATTTAGGTGTCAGGCAGTGTTGGCGTTTTTTACCTCTCCATACTATATCCAGTTCTCTCCTGGCCTCGCGGTTTTTCAGGTGGAAAGCACACACCTGTGTCTTACTCGGGTTTGGCTTCAACTGGTTCGTGTCATAATACTGGGAGAGTTCCTCCAGGGCACTTGTCAGTTTTTCCTCGACCTCCGTGAAACTAGAGCCTTGGGCTGCCAACGCTGAATCGTCTGCAAAAATGTGCTGCCATATGTAGTCAGGGGTGGGCCGGTCGTTGGTGTAGACGTTGTAAAGTGCTGGCGATATCACGCTTCCCTGGGGCAGTCCATTCTACTGCACTCTCCAACGACTTTTCTTTCCCTGCAGCAAAACATAGAACCTTCTGTTCTGTAGTAAGGTGCCGATCATCGTTGTAAGTCGGTAGTCCTTCGTCTCCTCATACACTTTCCTCAGTAGTTTCCTGTGGTTTACAGTGTCGAATGCTGCAGTTAGGTCTATGAAAACGACTGCTGCTACTCAGACCTGCTGCGTTGCTCGATGTGGGTTAATGACGCAGGAAAAACAGGCGAAATGCCTCGGACTCAATAAAAGGTATATGTTTTGTGTTCTATATTAGGCTTTCGAGCAGAACCTGAGAATCTCTTCTATATTGTCAATTGTGCTCGATCTGTTTAATGTACGTATACATGTTAGTGTTTTTGCCACGCTCAGTAGGTCAAAACATATTTTGATCAATTTCATACCAATTTTATCCGTCTCTTTTAACAATGATAAGTCTTCTTCAGATGATAAGCGGAAAACATCTTGACGAATATAAACGACTCGTTGTGGTTTTGTAACGTCTGATCATTAAGAAAACAAATGTTGGGAGACGTTAAAAAAACGCTTATTTAATTAAGGTAGGTTAAAAAAATTAAAAATAAATCATGAAGTTTAATTAACTCATGGGTGAATCACCGTTCACAGCACAAAAAAACACACAAAAACACAAAAAAAGTGAAGGCGATAATGAGGAAGTGAAAAGCTTCTTTACCTAATATACTGCCAATTGAATCTTTTCCAAGCACATATTTTTATTTTTATGGTCCAAACTCAAAGTTCAGAATGGGATTTATTTGCGTGATTCAGTTAATGAACACAAATCGGGACAAAAAAGGACAACATCAGCTCATCACGATGGGATATCTTTCTTCTGGAGCTCTTTGTGTCTTCGAGTGTGTGGCACACTACGTACGTATTCCTGTCATGGCGGCTCTCTGGTGTTGACATTGTTTTGATTGATGGTTTGTTTCTATTTATTCTGGTCTATCAATTCGACGATGGAAATGTTGAGCACACTACAAGGTACGTCTTAATGCTTTATGACAAATAGCTATTAATCTATAATTTATCTAGCTCTAGTAGGGCTGGGCCTTGAATATAGTGCATAAAGCTATCCCTTTAGCCTACCACTAGAACTGTTCACTACAAGGCAATAGCCTTTAGTTTTGGTTTCTTCGACGTTGGGTCTAGCTAGGCTGCTATTTAAAATTGTCCAAGGTGTATATTATTTAGCCTTAGACATAACAGATAAATGGGTATTGGCCATCGTGTGAATACATACAATGCATTTAATATCAATGTATGCATTGCCATGAGTGTGATGTGATGTTTTCGTCAAGGCTTAAATTGTTTAACGTTGATGCGGTGACCAAATACACAGTACCTACCATGAAATCTCAAATCATCCTTTACAAAAAGAGAAAAAACCAGCTACAGCAAAGATCAATTAACGTTAAATAAAATCTTAACAAAGGCATTTTTGACGGGTACCAGGCCACTATAGTATAGGCCTAAATGGCAAGAAGAGCAATCTAACGGACTTGTTCGTATGCTACGCTGCAAATGAACACGTTTACTCTTAATCAAACGTCCTTAAAAAAAATATGTTACCTAGAGACTTTATTTCGAAAATAGATTTTATTCATCTAACCCGGCACCAAGACCAAATTCAAATATAAATATTAATTCGTAGTGTCTGGATAAAAAATAGGGTATGCTTATAATGGCAATATGCATGCCTAAAATAGACTGAAATATCCGGATGTTCGCAAATTCTCTTCCCAAAACATTTGGGTTTTGCTCTGCCACTTTCTCACACTCCTAGTGCCTCAGTAGTACCAGCCCTAGCGTAATGGCCCCCACCCACGCTCAGTTCTGCATGTCGATGCTGCATGCACAAACAAAAAATTACGTAAACAGTGAGGTTATGTTTCAACTTTACAAACCAAAACACAGTTTAATTCGTGCCCCTAGGTGATCACGAGCCCTAAATAAAGCCTAACGATTGGTTACTAACGAGATTGCAAAGTTAGCTTGCCCTCCTGCTACACACGTACCAACTCACTATTTATTTTGCTGGGCATGAGCTCAGATTTTCAAGCATAGTCTGATATCTTTCAAGCCACTATTTTGGCATGCCCAAAACTGAAAACACAGCAACAACAACAACAATGGCTTGTGCAAGCCTGGATGACATGCACAACTGAGCGTGGGTGGGGGGCTTTAGGCGCTTCCTAAAAGATTGCAATTTTTGGAAGAAATTTAAATAAATGGTGTGACAACTCATGGGTCAAATTTAAAAAAATCATATTTCTGAGTATGCCCAAAATATGATCTTAATCGATGGAAGATGGAGGTGTAGTTTAAAAAGTACAAACGAACATTTTCGGATTGAATCATCGAATTCCTGTGCATTTTTTATAGAGATTTCGAACTTCAGCCAGTCGTACACAATAATGTTCACAAACAAATTTTGGAATGTTGTTTAGTTTTCATTGAATGTGAAAGAAGCATAAAGAACAGGACAGTTTTTAAAGGTCTACAAAATATATATAGAGATTATACGAAATTGATGGGTTCAAGTCTATGAAAGTAAAAATAACTTCTGTATAACTAGAATCGAACCCCGGTCCTACCGTATTAAAAAAGCAGGGATGCACCCAAAGAAATAAAGTATCGCACTCTATTCACGATTTGATCTGACCTGCAACAAGAGAAACATAAGATCAGTTTGGCGTTATACGCGTTTCCAAGCAAAGGGGTTGCTACCTGGTGGCGAAAAAATGCAACTGTCCGATGAGTGATAGTCGGAGGAGCGCGCTATGTGCTTACCTGAAGAACACATGTTATTCCGTTTTTGTCACTTATAAATATGTACAATCACAGGTACATTGTCGTTGCTCTCCCAAAATGTTGTTCATTGATGATAATCAAAAGCATGGGGGTGCACCAAAATGATAAAATCGCTCTCCAATATGCGGGATTATCGAGACCATGTCCACCAGAATAATATTACTATATTCAGACCTGCGCCCCATGCACCCATGAGACACCGAGAATGGCATTTGTATCCATATTACAATTCTCTAATTGTAATATCATAATAAATCATTGGTATTTAAAGGCTATGTAGCCTACTAAATATAGGTTACAGGGTACGATAAATACTAAATCAAATTCAAACCATCAAGAATGTTCACAACTCATAGTAAACACACACATACAGTATCGCTCGCTTCTTATGGCACTTTTAATTGAGATATACTTCTTTAGTTTTATTATGATAATTTAATATAAATAAAGTCATAATAATAATAATAATAATAATAAAACAAAACAATAACAAAAATAATAATAATTGTATTGGGGCTTATGCACAAGTCCCAACTCCTTTTCTACCTTATATAATTAATGTAGGCCTACATATACCGTTTACCATTGTTCATTTATGACATTATATTATACATAATATAATAAATACGATTTATATTATTACAATAGATTAAGTATAATGATATGTGACCTACAAGATTTTAAAGCTGTCTGCTGAATGACGCGTCATGCCATTATTGACATACAAAACAATAATAAAAATAGGCCATCAGCTATTCAATAGGCCTACTTTTAATAAAATGTTTATTTAAAAAAACAGTAGTCCTAAGATAATATTATATAGGCCTACTCCGATTGCTTTCACATTGTAAAACGAAGTAGAAAACGTGCAAAACAAGTGTAGGGCTATAATTTGCTAGAAGCTCTTTTGATTTTTAGATATCAAGTAAATTATTGAAATTATTAGTATTGGTGGGCAACATTTTCTTGGAAAAATATCATCGATCTTCATCATTCAACATTATTTGATACACTTGTTTCTTTATTTAATAGTTTAACAGTGTGGTTTGTTCTTTTCGAGCTAATATCATCAAATAATCTCAATTATTTGTTGTAATTTAAAATGCAATTAAATTCCCGTTTTTAATAAAGACAATCCCCAAAACTTACGAATTTTACTAATAAAATACGCGGACGATAAGACATAATCAACAATGTTTTCGCAAATGATCAGAAATGTAACAAAAATCAGGTTAAACCTAATTGAATATTCAGCGCTCCCCGTAAGCAGCTCGCCTCTATCACCGATCGGTCCGACATGTTGCGTTTTAGCAGAATGGTTATATACTCAAAGGTTTTAGTGCTGCCATCTATCTTTGCTTGGAAACGCGTATATCTAGGTGCGTGGAAGCGCACCGGGCCAAACCACGCGGCTCCGCTTCCTAGTGAAGCGTAGTGACCCTAGCCATTA
>JAMZAV010009638.1:0-24488 GCA_024449915.1 Sweltsa coloradensis | reverse complement strand
CCCCCAAAAAAAATAAGCTCCCCGGAAAAAAAAAAAATTTCCATCCGCAATCATCATCTAGTACGTAGGGATTATGTTTCTCTACGCAACTAGAGGCGAGCTCTGGCGGTCGTCGTCGGTAACCTTGACCCCTTCCTTTGACCTTTCCGACGACGACGACCATGACAACACGATGACAAAGACGGTGATGACCACGACGTGAGAAACCCATTTCGTCCTTCTACCCGTGGCGGGTTCTGACCAGCATGGTACTTTCCTCACACATCCCCTAGACTGGAGTGGCGCGTTGTGACCTAATGGTTAACGCGCCATAAACTTAATTAATGCAAAACACCCGAGATTATTTTAACAGGATGAAGGTTGTTCCCAATGCACATCAACACATTTAACATTTACACACTGAGAAAACTGTAAAGTTGTACAAGGGTTATGAAGTATCATAACAAACTCATAATGTCACCCATTGCTAGCAAAAGGATGGGTTATTTTCAATAACGAGCTATGTATAAGACAAACATTATGCCAAAGTTAGCCTAGCCACAAAACTTTGTTTATTTTAATTTAATTATGTCAAGTAAAGCAGATCCCATTGTTACGTAAGCTCGAATATTCATAACGACAACATATCGATGTCTTCTTAACAGGAGTTTTGTTGAATGACAACCTAAACATATTTTGTGTACATGCTTATTTAATAATGTTCAGTTAATCTGATCCCTGTGGCTGGTTCTGACCAGCTTGGGCCCCTGCTCCCCCCTCTAACCCCTAGGTTAGAGAGGTGCATTTGACCTAACGGTTAACGCGTCTTTAATCCAAATTAACCAATTATTTAAATTATTTATTTATTTTAAATATGAATAAAACGTTTTTTATGTAAACTGATTTACACCATTTACTACTAGTCTCCAAAATTAGTTAAGCGAGCGAAGCGAGCGTTTCCATTGTACTCTCCCGGAAAAATTAGTCATTATTTTTTTTTTGTTTGTTTGTTTGTTTTTATTTTTTTTTGTATGTCTCGCCATAACGTTCGAACGGAGGCTCGGATCGAGTTGAAATTTGACCATCCGCAAGCTTCTTTTCTCGATTGAATGCCATTAGTTTTGTGGCAAAATCGTTCAAAAGTTAAAAAGTTACATTAAAGTTAATCGAAAAATTTTTTTTTCAAACTAAACGGCGACAAAATCTGAGATAGCCAAAATATTTAGAATGTCCGTCCCGGTCACGAATATGTTAATTTTGTTTTGATCCGATAAGTAGTGTAGATGGAAATTACATTATAAAAAAAAGTAACGTTGCCATGGCAACGAAAAGACGCGCGAAGTTTCTGATGCACTTCCACCTAGAAGTAATCAAAATACTTCGAGGAAGCAGTCTATTATTTGTCAACAAAGAGTTTAAATAGTTTTCCCAAGGAGTCAAGGTCCTCTAGATGGCGGTGGATTTTAACCACAAAGTAAAGGATTACACACGGGTTTACCGAAATACCTTGGCAATAATAAATATATTGGAAACATGGCCCTGTGGACAGCGAACGTCGCAAATTTTTAATTAAAAAAAAAAATGCAATGTGGGTCTTGCTATAGCACGTGCTCGCTTATCAACGCGTCAACTGAGCGTTTCCTACTTTTAAATATGGAACAAACGTGTTTTATGTTAACTGATTGACACCATTTGCTACTAATCTCCAAATTTTAATGGCATTAGCAACCCAATGTAGATGCACAGGAAAAGAGAGCTGTGTATACTTATCAACACACTCATCCACAACGCGATTGTAAATACCGTGCACGACGCGGGCCTAGTAACAGAGTCGATAAAGAATTTTCCCCCCCGTGAAACTTTTTTACGACTCGTTAGTACCGAACACCGTAGAACAATAATAATGTTAGGCATGGAGGTTCTTTTATCTGAGCCTTTGCTCGACGCCAAGACCAGGGCCACATATTGCACGATATTGCACACGATATTGCCCAGACGCACCGATGGCTCTAACCCCCCCCCCCCCTTTACCCTTCCTCCCCCCAACAACAAAAGGTTGACATACATTTTGTTCGTATTTGATCGCGATCTGACTAACTTTGGTTTTGCTAAATCCGAAAATGGAATGTCCCAGCACCCCAGATGTCCGATGGCTCAAAACACCCCCCCCCCCACTTTACCCCCTCCCTCCTCCAACAACAAAAGTTTGACATTTACATACATTTTTGTCCTTTTCGTACTTGAACGCGATTTGACTAACTTTGGTGTGCTGAAACCAAAAAACATGTTGCCCGGACGTTCCAAAGAATTTAGCCCCCACTACCCTACCCCTGGGCCTCTTACCCCAACAAAATTTTAAAGTTTACATTTGCAAACATTTGTTTATTAGTTGGGGGCAACAGGTATCCCGTGCATCTTTCGTGGAAGAGTTTTGCGGTAAGTTGTATTCTATTAGGTAGTAGGATACAAGTTTTTTGCACTTTCCTTGCAGGCCATGCTATGCTGCAGAGGGCGTCGGGGGCGTCGCGACGCCCTTACACGTTTTTTAAGAGGGATGATTTTTTTTCTCGTGTGCCTTTCGTGATAGAGTGTTGCGGTAAACTATATTTTTTTAAAGTAAGAGCAAACAAATTTTTTGCACCTATTTTGCAGGTCCTGGTATGCTTGAAAGGGCGTCGGGAGCGTCGCGACGCCCTATAACGTTTTTTAAGAGGAAAATTATTTTTTATCTCATGTGCATTTTCGTGATAGAGTATTGCGGTAAACTGTATTCTATTAAGTAATGACAACAAGGTTTTTCACCAACCTTGCAGGTCCTGGCACGCTTCAGAGGGCGTCGGGGGCGTCGCGACGCCTTTAAACGGTTTTCTGAAAAGAGGAATGAATTTTTATCTCGTGTACCTTTCGTGCTAGAGTGTTGCGGTGAATTGTATTCTATTAAGAAATAGCATACAAGTTTTTAGCACCTACCTGCAGGTCTTGGCACGCTTCAAGGGCGTCGGGGGTGTCACGACGCCCTATAACGCTTTTTTAAAGAGGAATTATTTTTTATCGCATGTCCTTTTGTGATACAGTGTTGCGGTGAATTGTATTCTATTAAGAAATAGCATACAAGTTTTTAGAACCTACCTTGCAGGTCCGGGTAGGCTTCAGAGGCGTCGGGGGCGTCGCGCGCCCTTTAAACGTTGATAAAGATGCTTGATTTTTTTTTCACGTGTGCCTTTCGTGTTAGAGTATTGTGGTAAACTGTATTTCATTTAAGTAATATCATTCAAATCTTTTAAACCTACTTGCCGGTCCTGGTACGATTCAGAGGGCGTCGGGGGCGTCGCGACGCCCTATAACGTTTTTTAGAGTGATGTTTTTTTTTTTCGTGTACTTTCGTGATAGAGTATTGCGGTAAACTGTATTTAATTAAGTAATATCATTCAAGTTTTTTGCATCTACCTTGCAGGTCCTGGTACGCTTCAGAGGGCGTCGGGGGCGTCGCGTCGCCCTAAAACGTTTTTAAGAGTGATTTTTAAGAGTCCTTGCAGAAAACTAAGACCAGCAAGGAAGGTGATAAAAACACTTAAACTATTACTTAATAGAATACAGTTTACCGCAATACTCTATCACGAAAGGTACACGAGATTAAAATCAAGCATCTTTATCAACGTTTTAGGGCGTCGTGACGCCCCCGACGCCCTCTGAAGCGTGCCAAGACCTGCAAGGTAGGTTCTAAAAACTTGTATGCTATTACTTAATAGAATACAATTCACCGCAACATTCTAGCACGAAAGGTAAACGAGATAAAAATTCATTCCTCTTTTCAGAAAACCGTTTTAGGGCGTCGCAACGCCCCCGACGCCCTTTCAAGCATACCAGGACCTGCAAGGTAGGTTATAAAAACTTGTTTACTATTACTTAATAGAATATAGTTTACCGAAATGCTCTATCATGAAAGGCACACGAGATAAAAAATAATCTTTATTATAAAAAACCATTATAGGGCGTCGCGACGCCCCCGACGCCCTCTGAATCGTACCAGGACCTGCAAGGTAGGTTCAAAAGACTTGAATGATATTACTCAATGAATACAGTTTACCGCAATACTCTATCAGGAAAGGCACACGTGATAAAAAATCAAGCATCTTTATCAACGTTAAAGGGCGTCGCGACGCCCCCGACGCCTCTGAAGCCTACCAGGACCTGCACGGTAGGTTCTAAAAACTTGTATGCTATTACTTAATAGAATACAATTCACCGCAATACTTTATCACAAAAGGAACATGCGATAAAAAATAATCCCTCTTTAAAAAAGCGTTATAGGGCGTCGTGACGCCCCCGACGCCCTCTGAAGCGTGCCAAGACCTGCAAGGTAGGTGCTAAAAACTTGTATGCTATTTCTTAATAGAATACAATTCACCGCAACACTCTAGCACGAAAGGTACACGAGATAAAAATTCATTCCTCTTTTCAGAAAACCGTTAAAGGGCGTCGCGACGCCCCGACGCCCTCTGAAGCGTGCCAGGACCTGCAAGGTTGGTGAAAAAAAACCTTGTTTGTCATTACTTAATAGAATACAGTTTACCGCAATACTCTATCACGAAATGCAACATGAGATAAAAAATAATTCCTCTTAAAAAACGTTATAGGGCGTCGCGACGCTCCCGACGCCCTTTCAAGCATACCAGGACCTGCAAAATAGGTGCAAAAAATTGTTTGCTCTTACTTAATAAAATATAGTTTACCGCAACACTCTATCACGAAAGGCACACGAGATAAAAAATCATCCCTCTTAAAAAACGTGTAAGGGCGTCGCGACGCCCCCGACGCCCTCTGCAGCATAGCATGGCCTGCAAGGAAAGTGCAAAAAACTTGTATCCTACTACCTTATAGAATACCACTTACCGCAAAACTCTTCCACGAAAGATGCACGGGAAATAAAATCATACCTCTTGCTCCTCTACTATATACTTAAAGTTGATCTTACTAACTTTGGTGTGCTTATCCAAAAATCATTTTTTTCCATCCCCGCAAATAATTGTATGTCTAAATTTGCATGCAACTTTTTAAAAAACTGTTGAGTGTTAACGTTTTTTTTTTATTTATTTATTATTTGTTCCGTAACACATTCATTGTTTAAATGTATCACGAGGATGGCAGAAAAGAGCAGAGCTCCAAACACACTTGGTGACTGCCAACCAATAACAATAAATATAATAAAAGATAACAACATTATTACAATCATTAGTAAACCTATAAAATATAAAAAAATAAGTAAATAAATATACACTTCAATGAATTATTATAAAAATGAATCATTAAAAGAAACTGTAGAATTAACTTTGTAAAGCAAAAACATGTGTGCTTAGGGCAGATTTAAAAGAGTCTAATGAGCGAGGTCTCCCTTAACTCCAAAGGAAGAGCATTCCATTCATTACAAGTCCTGTAGTAGAAGCCATTTTGGTAAGCTGTTGTTCTTGCAAATGGAGGCTTGAGAATTAATCCTCTACCAAGTTCTGCTCCTCGACTACAGACTTGCAATCTTGCGTATGGGTCCAGATCAATAGTACCGTGTAACATTCCCCATAGAAATTGCAGTTCTACTTTTTTCCTGTAACTTTCAAGCAATGGAATGTCTAAAGATGTACGTCTTGCAGTAGCACTGTCACTTTGAAATTTTGTCCTTGCAGCTATAATGCGCGTTGCTCGAACTTTGTACACGCTCCAATTTTGTTTTGTTATAATCTGATGTGGGATCCCATGCTGGACAGGCGTAAAGGAGATGAGGTCTCACTAATGCTAAGTATACAGCCCGTTTAATACTGACGTGAGCATGATGAAGGTTTTTTGCTATAAAATAGAGTTGTCTGGAGGCTTTAGCTCTTACTATTTCAGTATGCTTATTCCATTTTAGATCACTAGTTATTGTGATACCCAATAACTTGACACCATTCTTTTCCAGTATTGGCAAAACAGTTCATTTGCAAATTGGCTTATTTCTGAGGAAACGCTTTGGGGTAAATCCATCATAAATACGTCAAAAAGCAACGGGCCCAACACAGAACCTTGAGGTACTCCGGAAGTCACAGTTACTGAGGATGATTCCGCTCCTTGGAAGGTTACTTTTGTGTTCTACATTTAAGGAAATGTTCCAACCAAGAATGTAATGAACCACGTATGCCATAGTAATACAGTTTTTTAAGTAGAATATTATGCGGAATCTGGTCAAATGCTTTTGACCAATCTAGCATCACTGCATCTACTTGCTTGCACTTTGGATCTTCAAGAGCATACTGCCAGTTATCAATAACCTTGGTAAGAAGAGTTGAGCAAGACCGACCTGGAACAAATCCATGCTGGTTTTCATTAAGGATTTTAGCACTTGTGATGTGTTTTAAAACTTCTCGAGAAATGATACGTTCCAAAGTTTTACAAACAACTGATGTTAATGATATCGGCCTGTAGTTTATAATGTCTTCTTTCTTGCCAGTTTTAAAAATCGGTATTACATTTGCTACACGCCAGTCTGAAGGGACTTTCCCCAAGTAAAGAGATAGGTTAAATATATTGCATAAAGATGGTGACACAGATGCCGCACACATTCTAAGTATCATTGGAGGAATACCATCTGGGCCTGTAGCTGAATCAACTCTAAGGCATGTGCCTTCTCACTGTACTGTGTATGATTCGTGGTGTTTCTAGCGGCACAGTATTTTGGTAAATATCTGGTGATTCAGTTGCACCATCAGAAGCGGGAGTAAAATTTAATTTGAAATTATTATTAAATGCTTCAGATAACTTTTTAGGGTTCGATTCAAGCACGCCATGGACTTTAAAATGGAGAGGAGCTGAAGATCCATTTTTAGAATGTATATATTTCCATAATTGTTTAGAATTAGATGTGGATAAATTCCAAATGTATTTATTGTGGGCATTGCGTATTTCAGTCTTAACTTTGTTCCGGTGTGTGGTATAGTTGTGCCAGTCTTGATCATTACCACTTTTCTTCCATGTTTTATGCAATTTATCCCGTTTTTTCAGGTTTCTAACAATACTCTTGCTAATCCACGGAACCCGTTGCCTTCCATTGAATGTACAAGTAGGTATAGTATCATTTACACAATCCCAGAAGACTCTCTTCCATTCCTGCCAAGAAGTTTCTATATCATTGTTAAAGTAAGTTGGCATCCGTTCAGCTATAAGTTCGTTAAGAAGGTCCCAATTTGCTCTTTTGTAATTAAAGCTCTTCTTAGATAACATTTTGGTAATGACTTTTTTGTGCGACAGTTCAACTTCTACTGACAGATGATCAATTATTCCAGGGATTGTCTGTACACTGTCAATTAAATTAGGATTATTACACAACACGAGGTTGAGAACTGACTCTTTTGCCACAGTTACACGGGTTGGTTCTGTCACAAACTGTTGAAGAAATAGGCCATAGAAAGAAGATAGAAAACGATTTCGCAAGATTATTTTCAGCTGTTGGAGGAGTACAATTCCATTTAACAGCGATGTTGAAGTCTCCTAGCCTAATAGTAGAATTGCAGAGTATTCATGTTGGTGGTCTTTGGACTGGTCTTGAACTACGCTTCAAAGACGTTAATAGTTCTTCATTAACATGTTGGCCCAGATAATAGCTTTTCTAATCGTAAAAGGCGATCCAAGAGAAAAAGACCACCTCGCTAACATCAGCTAGTAAGAAGGGTAGTATAATACTCCTCGAACCTACACTCAAAAAATTGTATGGTTAGAACAACCAAAATAATTTGGGTTGAAGCATTTGGTTAACTTATAAGTGTTGTATTAAATCTATTTTAGTTGGGTGATCACAAAATAGCTATGAAGAGATGTTGAGATAACTTATTCTTTAGTTAAAAACTGTATGGTTGGAACAACCAAAATAATTGTTAAATTAACCTCTTTTAGTTGGTATCCACAACCCAGTGCTCCTCGTAGCGTAGTAGATAAGGTCAAGGCTACTAACTGTATGTGTTCTCTCTGTCTCAGGTTCGAGGCTCGATGGGCGCAGGATTTTAACTACTCGCTTCCTAATGTACATTGCTATTGCAGGTGCTGGCTAATGAATGGTACAAAATATTCGTGCAGTAACAATCTTCTTCGTAATTAGTCTAATTAAAATCGTTACGATTATTCATTTTTACCCTTCATTGAGTTGTTTTGCCGTAAAATGAAAAGAAGTGGAGGGGGAAGATGAGGAGGCCATTTCCGACAACTATTCGTTTATTTATAACAACCTAATTTTGGGAAAAATTTTTTTAAAGTATATTATTTATAACCAAGTTTTAAAGTCAAAAAACTACAGTAAATTGTTATTCCAACCAAATAAAAGTAATGCATGCTAAAGTTTTATGGTTTCATGAACAACTTGTTTTAGTTGATTCAACTAAACAACAATAACTAAATTATTTAGTTACTGTAACCCATAATATAGCCTCATAAACTTTTAGCTATAAAACTCGTGTGTCCAAGTCATCATTTGGTACAAGACATCCAATTATATTTAGAAAAACTACGGGAGTGTTTCCCGACTAAACAAATCGAGAAAAAAACCTCTTAGGGTTATGTAATAGAGTTTTGCTGGATACCTGGACACGTGGGCATAGAGGGAAATAAACACGCTGATCGGGCTGCTAGGGAAGCTTTCCAGCGTCGCGACGTTGATTTCAATCTATTTCCCGTTCCAGATGTCAAGAGTGGATTCAATAAAGATTGTTGGATTTGCGACAAGCATCATGGAATGTGTTGCAAAATAACAAATTGCGTAGTGTGATGCCCACATTGACTTATAAAATTCGTCCACCTAACCCCCCTCTGGGCCCGGGGTAGAATTGGCCCAGAGCATGGCTCTGCTAATCGTAAAAGGCGATTCAAGAGAAAAAGTCCACCTCGCAAACATCAGCTAGTAAGAGCGGAGTATCTTACTCCCCAAACTAGAGGCGAGCTCTGGCAATCGTCGTCGGGGACCTTGCCCCCCTCCCTTGGCGTTTCCCCGGCGCCGATGACAATGACACAACGAACGATGACAAAGACGATGACGACCGCGACGTGAGAAACCCCCCTTCCTCCCCTAACCCGTGGCACCAGTATGGGCCCCTCCTCCCCCCTCCCTTAGGCTAGAGTGGTGCATTATGACCCTACGGTTGACGCGTCCTTAATCCAAATAAACCACAAAAATCTTATTCCCTTCCCTTGACGACCCCTTGACGACGATGACGACAATGACACCACGAACGATGACGAAGACAATGACGACCGCGACGTGTGAACCCCCCTTTTCCTACCCTTACCCGTGGCTGGTTCTGACCAGCATGGGCTCCCTCCTCCCCCTCCCCTAGGTTAGAGAGGTGCATTTGACCTAACGGTTAAAGCCTCCTTGACCGTCCCAAAAAATCGTCCACCTACGTATCGACTCTCACGTAGACAAGAGGTGGTAATGTCTAGAATTCGTATAGGCCACACACGTCTAACTCACAGATATCTCATAACCAGAGTGAAGGTTGTTCCCAGATGAGACACATGTGATGTACCTTTAACCGTACATATGCTATCAGAATGTATCAAATATGATGCCTTGCGCACGCAATTTGATCTTTTCCATTCATACGAAGAACTTCTATCATACGATAACGGCGACAAACTTTCATAAATTTCTCATCCATAGTAATCTATTTAACAAAATTTAATTCACATCATACACATTCTTTCTTTTCTTTATTTTCATTCACATATTATACATAACTTTTTATTTTGCTATTATTTTCATCAACATCAATTTATTTTGTTATTTATACACTTAGAAAACAGTCTAATCGTCAAACATACCTGCATTAACTCATCTCATTTACTTTCAGTCACAGGCGGCGCAATATGACCTAACCGGTTGAAGCGCCCTAGTTTCTCACGTCGTCGTCGTTCTTCGAACTTATTTTTTTCCGCAAGATGCCTAGGTAGACACCTGAAGAGGGGCATGCATTACACACTGGGTAGTCTTCCCACAACGAAAAAAGTTATTCTCCCCTTTCCCTTGACGACCATACCGACGTCGATGATAATGACACAACGAACGAAGACAAAAACGATAACGATCGCGACGTGAGAAACCCCCTGTCCTCCCCTAACCAGTGGCTAGTTTGACCAACTAAGGCCTCTCTCCCACCATATCCTCTGGGCTAGAGTGACGCACGAAACCAAACGGTTGACGCACCCTTAATCCCAATTAACCAAAAATATTACTCCCGAAAACTACAGGCGAGCTCTGGCAGTTGTCGTCGGTGACCTCTTCCCCTTCCCCTTTCTTATCCTTATCCTCGTCCTTATCCCGAGGCCTAACGGTTGACGGTTGACGCACCCTTACTCCAAAGAATCAAAACAAAAAACTAAATACACAATGAATTCAATTTATTAAGTTACAATATCACATGCGGCGCAATTTGATCTAGCCGGTTACAGCGCCCTAGTTTCTGAGGTCGTCATAGAACTTGTGGAAAATCTGGTGAATTGTAGTATGTTGCCATTAGCACTGAATTTGATCCATCCCAATCATATGAAGAACTGCTATCATAATATGATAACGGACTTCTATCATATGATAACGGCGACAAACTTTCTACATTTCTCATCAATAGTAATCAATTTAACAAAATAATTCAACTTTCAATATCATAGACGGCGCAATATGACCAAACCGGTAGTTTCTTACGTCGTCGTTGAATTTGAATGATGAATGTTTGATTGGATATTGCTAAACCAGGCATCGCTTTTCAAAGCTGCCGTTTGCGGAAAGGTGTTGCTAATCGACGGCCGCTAATTAATGGAAATTTTCATTTTGTGTTTCCCTATGTCATTGAAATCAGCTGTGCACCCGAGCCTACACAATGCCCGTGTATGCCCTACTCAATTTGGGTATTTACTGCTATTAAAGTCGATCGATGGTAACTGCGCATGTGATAGATATCCTTCAGATTCCAGGTACTGCAAGATGAGATTGATTTGTGAGTTGAGCAAAAAACTTTTTGGGCCTAACGGTACTAGTTTTTTATTTATTGCGTTTTGAAATGCGTTGGAATTCCCTATCTTATGCATTGTAGCTGAACGAAAACCAACACTCTCAACCACATATCGTTGCGTTACATCGTGACCCGTAAACGAATATTAACAAATTTAGGTGCAAAATGTAGATAAATTTTTTTTAAATTCGTCTGACGGTATTTTTCTTTTTCTTGCACTACCCGTGGCCTATACTGATAGATAGATAGATAGATAGATAGATAGATAGATAGATAGATAGATAGATAGATAGATAGATAGATAGATAGATAGATAGATAGATAGATAGATAGATAGATAGATAGATAGATAGATAGATAGATATTTTTATTCACTTAGACTAGTACAGTTTACAAGTATAACTCTTTGCAGAGAAAGTGAATAGTATATAATAAATAATTAATAATAAAAGTGATGGTAATTATAATGATATACACAGTGTTAGAAGAAAGAATAGTGTGATATAAAGCATAATTGATAATTGATATGGCTATTGATATTGATATGTATGATGATTGATAATATTGATATATATATATGATGATTCATTAATTGATTAATAATGATAAACACAGTGTTTATGTTAAAGTAGAGTAGATGCAAAACAATAGCATGCGCTACTATAGATTAAGAACTCATATATAATAAAGAAAAGTTGGATATAAAGCAATTTTTGATGTGATATTGTGATAATAATTGCTGATGGCACAGAAAACAGCAATGATGTACAGTAGAATGTGTCTAGTATATATTGATATTTATATATATATTTATATATATACCTATATATATATATATATATATATATATATATATATATATATATGGATTGTTGTAGGTTTTCGCGGCCCGTCATAGGATAAAAACAAGGATCTTGGGTAAAACCGCGTCGAAAATAAGATGAACCAGGGCAGAACCTGGGCGTCCACCGACGTTTCGTCTGTACTACGTCAGACATTTTCAAGGTTGACTGTGACTCTACGGTGGTTTGAGTCACAGTGGTTGGAGTGTCATTTTTTCTATATAACCTCGCCGCCCCGCACCTTCAGCCGAGGCTATATAAGGCGGGCGCTGCGTGCTTGCCAACCACTGTGACTCCAACCTCCGTAGAGTCACAGTCAACCTTGAAAATGTCTGACGTAGCACAGACGAAACGTCGGTGGACGCCCAGGTTCTGCCCTGGTTCATCTTATTTTCGACGCGGTTTTACCCAAGATCCTTGTTTTTATCATATATATATATATGCAGACATTGTATTTTCGGGTAGTCCGTGTGGTTTTATTATTTGTTCCAACGTTTCGGGCAGTTCTCCCTGCCCATCTTCAAGGAAATTTGGAAATAATAATAAAACCACACGGACTACCCGAAAATACAATGTCTGCATATTCAATCCGTGAAAGTCTGCGATATAACATTTTATATATTGTGTTTTTATATATATATATATATGATGATTGATTGATTGATAAGTGTTTATGGTAAAGTAGAGTAGATGCAAAATATGCCCTACTAGATTAAGAATTCATATAGAATAAAGAAAAATTGGATATAAAGCAATAATTGATATGATATTGTGATAAGAACTGCTAATGGCACACAATCACACATTCGTACATATTTTGTATAATATACAAAATCATATTATTATTCTCAACTATTTATTATGTATTATTTATTAATAATTTCATATATTAAAAAAAGCTTATTTGGTTACTCTACAAAGTTTGAAGGTTGCTTTATTTCGGTAGGAGGTGTTACTCTCGTTCTCATTGTCGCACGATACATTTCGTGCGTTGCTTTCACGTCGCCGATGGTTTTAACGTTAAATCGAGACAGACACGACTCGTCGCCGTTTAAGGGGAATCAACCGGGTCGTTGAACGTCCAAAAAACCTTGTTTTTTTGTTACGGCTATTTTCATGTATATTATAGAAACTTGAAAAAAAAATGGGGAATTTTTTGGGGGGGAATTGGAGGGGTATTTGGGGGTTTCGATACCTTATATTTATGTGTTCTAATTCAAATCGTTAAATAAAACTACTGACTGAAACCAAATCAAATTTGGCACGCATTTAGAGTAAAGTGTTATAATTGCTCTGACTGCAGAAAAATTGAAATTTGTGCAATGGGTTGACAGCTATGAATTTTTTCGCGTACCTCTACGAATGTCATATAATATAGTGCTCGTTTCGTACACTGACGTTACTACAGCAAGTGACACACGTTATATAAGTCCCAGTCAGACCCTTGGCACGAAAGTGCACTTTCCAACGAGGTATAACACTTCAAAATTGGTCTAGGCACTATCGAGATCGAGCTGAAGTTCCGAGTGCATTGCAAAAACTTGAAAAAAATTTCTCGCGCATCAATCGCGGCGAAGATTCGACGCGTCCAACCACTGCCGCTCAGTGCTGCCGCTCATGGTCTCTCCGGCGAAACTATCTCTACTTCGCGTCGTATTCTGACTGAGCGAAGCGATATTATCATAGAGAGTAAAAACGACCTTGGAGTGACGCTAGAGCAGTGACACACACTACAGAGTATTACTGGAGTATACTGAGTAGCTAGCAGCCAATAATATTGTTTGCGTACGTTGTGATGACGGAATAAAAAGAAGCGAAACTAAACTTACTGAACTTGAACTAATTTTTCAACGATTTATGTAGCATAACAAAACGTCATTACAGACTGTGGTTCCCGTGCGTCTTTGATTGATTTTGTTGTTTCCCTGAAGCCTTTTTAGATGGTCTAACGTTTTGTACAATTTTCTTGCAAGGACAAGAAGAATCCAATCTTGCATGGATAATTAAATACAAAAAACACCTCCATCTATTGATGATTTTTCCACGTCTCTTTGCTTGCTACATTTAATAATTTCGCGGCACCCCCTTCAGCCAAGTAGTATTAAGCATGTCTGGTAAACAAAATAAAACAAAATTCAGCAATTTGATGTCAATTGCTGACTATGTTTAGTAAAAATAAATAACGTTTCAATTTGCTAGGAAACATAACTTGATTTGCTAGCTTTTCACCACAGACAATACACCAAGTCTTTCTACACACACTCTACTACTCTAGGTCTTTCTTCACCACCCCACCATGTGAATCCCATCGCTAAGTAGTTGCCGTCATCGGCGTCATACAACCGTGTTTTCACAGATTCTTATTAGCATCACTGCTCGCGCATTTAACTTATTTATGCAAACATTAGTTTTTACACGTCACTTCAGTCCATTCACTATTGGCCAATTTGGGGGTGGCAGCTAGCATAGGAATCGAGATCAGCATCGTTGCTGCGTGATAACGCAATATCTATTTTTCAATTGGGACCATTTTGAATAAAAACTATGTTAATTATTTGATTAGCTCGTAGCCTATAATTATTTTTCTTGGTGTAAAATTCATTATTCATTATTTACGGTATTTTTTATATTTCAAAAACTACTGTTTTACTGGTATGTACAAGGATTTCGCGGCACCTTGGTTGGGAACCACTGAATTTATTCATGAGTTACAAGGTTGCTTTACCAATAACAATTGTCAGTGATACCTAACTGGTAGCAGTTTTCTAATTTTTGTGGTAGTACCTGTCAAAAGCCTAAAAACTGACCTGAAACCGACAGAGGTATATCCTATATGAGGTTACCGACAATGTCGGCTCGGGCGCTAAGCGCTTGACATTCGGGAGATCTCGGGTTCGAATCTCGCTGAGACCGGCAATCCTGACTGAAGGTCGTTTCCGAGTTTTTTTTAGTTGTAAATGCGAATGCAGGGGATTGAGTCCTCTTAAACAACCCTCGAACGTTCCTTTCCTAACTACCCTAAAGGCTAAAGACGGCACTGTGCCCTACAAAGGCCATCTCGCCTTGGCGAGAAAAAACAATAACATAATTATATAGATTTTATTTAGTAGGTAACTCATTACACTTAAGACTAATTCAGTGTGTAACTAATTCGATTGCCACCAGAATCATATCATATTTAACTTTAGTCATTTCAAACGTTCCCACAAAGTTTCATCAAGATCGGAGTAGCCGTTTGCCGGACACGGACCAAATATCATGAAAATATTGCATTTAAAATTGGGGAAAATAGTAAAAGTACGATATTCATTACAAATATTTATTCGATTGCCCCCAAAATCATAACATATCTAACTTGAGTGATTTCAAACGTTCCCATAAAGTTTCATCAAGATCGGAGTAACGTTTGCCCGGCCGCGGACCAAATATCAAGAAAATATCGCATTACAAATTGAAAAAAAATCGTAAAAGTACGATATTCATGAGAAATATTTCTTGAAATGTACCCAAAAACGTGGCAGGTCTAAGTTCAGAGATTTCGAAGGTCCCCTACAATTTTCATCAAGATCGCATATGCCGTTTGCCCGGAATCGTGCGAACAAACAGACAGAATAACAAAAAAAAAAAAAAAAAAAAAAACATTGGAGCCAAATTTTTGAGGGGTCAGTGAAATTGAAGTCTTCGCTTCGCTCATCCAACAAACAAACAACAAGACACTTGGCTTTCTAAGATTCTTATTTATTCGTTTCTGCGAGATTTATTGAACCATGGCCCGGGTTGAAATCGTCTCAGGATATATTTTTGAAATGATATTGTCGAATTGCACAAACGCCACGGCAAAATTAAGTTAGCTCCGCCCACAATAAGAAATATGACCATTGTTACATATATGTCATTTATTAATATCACAGTGTGTACACGCTGTACTCTTTGTGTGGTATACATCAACGCAAAATTATTAGAATGAAAAAAATAAATGGTAACGAAAAAAATTTAATAAAGTTTACGTAGATGTTTACTTTGTGTAAAAATATGTCTTTATATGGAGCATCTAAAAGCTATTTTATTCCACTGTAGTAAACAAGAACACTTTTCTTCATTGCCAGTGTTTGAACTTTTGCTTTTGATTGAAATATCTAATTGCTTAGGAACCTGACATTGCCCCCCTCCCTCCTTATAAAGTTCAGCCTCGGAGATGAAGTAACACGCGAAAAGTGATTTATGGATGAACGTAGTGAGCTATGCGAGAAGACATCAATTTGACTAAACACATTTAAAAAGCTTGGGTTTGTTTTAGTTTTCGTGTTTATGGCTATTCGACCGCGTTTTTCTATTTTCCAAAATATGCAACCAAATCAAAATATAGTGAATGGCTTTAAAACCTGGCTATTTTAGAAAATCAAAACTATTTTTTTTCAAATTTTTATGATCCGGTACAAGGCCAATATCGCCATCTCAAAATAATTTCAAATTTCAATTCGTCAGGGCACACCATTCAACTTAGGATGTTGTTCTTTTGTGACATTAATTTCAACTGGTTTTCTAGGGCCTGGCTGAGAGAGTTTTTTTTAACATTTGTCGTTCCTGCGAATTTTTTCGTTTGGCGGTACAAATCGGTACAAAATATCGCCAAACGAAAAAATTCACTGGAAAGACAATTGTTAAAAAAAATCTTTTTTCTCTCAGTCAGCCTATAGAAAACTAGTTGAAAATGAATGTCACAAAAGCACAACACCCTACGTTGAATGGTGTGCCCTGGCAAAATTGAAGTTTGAAATTATTTTGAGGTGGCGATATTGGCCGTGTACCGGATCAGAAAAAATTGAAAAAAATAGTTTTGATTTTCTTAAATAGCCAGGTTTCAAAGCCATTCATTATATTTTGACTTGGTAGCATATTTTGGAAAATAGACAAACGCGGTTGAATAGCCCTATGTAACTTATTTGTTGGGCCGGTCAAACAGCAGAAATTTTAATGAATGCTATATTAAAATTTCTAAGGAACTTTTGAAATCTCTTGTTTTATAAGGGACATTTTCTGGATGCAACCAAAGAAATCATTCTTATCAAAAAAGCAAAAACAATTTGATTTCTTATTTTGCTGCATTTGCTTTCAATTCGCTCTCTGCACTAGCAAGCTTCCCGATCTTCGTATTTTCAGGAAACGTCCGCTATATCTAGTTTTATTCTATCATTTATGGCGAAACCAGAGTAATATTTGCCATGAAAATCGTACTTTTCAGTATAATCTTAAATCCAAATATTTGTTTGGAAAATTGGTTTTTGGCTTTTGCAGGCCGACAACAGTGACATTTCAGAGCGCACTAATAATTACATAAAAAAATAAATTCGTATTTATAATGTACCCACTCAGTTACATAACTGATTTTCAGTGGGGGACAGTAAATATGAAGCCGAACAAGCCAACCCTGTAGGCGCTGACACCATCGACGAGCAATCAATGACCAACTATAGAGACCGCCGACCGGCATATTTTGAAGTAGAAAACACCGTCATCAGTCCTGCAAGCGCATATTCTCTCAAGGCGCGAATGCGAGCCACCATACAAATAAACAGAAGTCGGATCCCGTTGAATGACTATATTCAATCAAAAATCGAGTTCCTGATCTCATGAGTTACCCACACGTTTTTCGTAGGGTCATCAAACATAAAAACCTTCAGAGCAATATGCTCATGCTCGTGTCCTTTCAAAAACGGCAAAGTGACATTTAAAATTGAAGGAATATAATAGTGCATGTAGTCAATTTATTCCCGGGGGGGGGGGGCGAATGACAGTTCCCGGCATTGTAGCTGAATTCAACACTGATTGCAAAGACCTGACCTCAAGTTTTGGTGCCCAGCAATAAAACTCAAGTCACCAAGTCTGCAGAGAACAAAGGAGTGGACAAAGACGAACCAAAATTGTGCGTTTACGTGAAATAAGGAAATAATTAAAATGAACCAATTAACTTGACTAAAATATATTATAGAAAAAATATTTATTAATTACACTTGGGCCATTGCGTTTGCATTGCCAGAGTAAAATACAGTTTCACACGTTGGTTGGTGGAGGGAGGAGGGAGGAGATGTATCTTGGGGAAGCGTTGCCCCTGGTAAATTACCTTTCGACATAAAAACATAGGAAGGCAGCGACCACCTAAGCTGGTCCCAACGCTGATTATGGGCCTGCCGCTACTGCTACTGACTTAGATATAAGTTATATGAAATGAATGTGCAAAGGAAGGAGTTCCTGGCAAAACTTGCAAGCAAGGCTTGAATAGTTGTATATTAGAATGTTTGTCATTATTTTGTACCTTGCTCATTATAATAGTGCGCAGGCGCAATGTGTTGCAAAAATTAACATGTGTGTAGCAATGTATGTAGGCCTATTGCGTCGAAAAACAAAAAACAATTTAGTCCAATATGAGGTGTGAACTCTATACAATCTAATAGTTATATCACAATCACAGGAAATATTAAAAATTGAAATTGTGCGTAATTTTGAACAAGCCTCGAAAGATTGATATGAGGGGGTTATGCAAGTATCTATGTGCATAATACTGATTTAACAACAACAAATAATAAGAGCCTGATTGGTCACATAAATTATAATATAAATAGTTTTCAGTCATTATGGATATCCTGCTCCGATATGTATAGAGGTTACTTTTTGTCGATAGGCTACTCCAATACGGAAATAAAGCAAAGTGAAAGGGCAGCTCTCGGGTCCTATTCGCAGGGAAGTGAAACCGTATTCTTCTCATTTCCTGGTCTACCAAATTGGATTTAAAAAAAATTTAAAAAAAATACTTGTCAAGCAGGCGGCTGATCTGACTACTCAACCTAACATTGGAGGAAGTATATAATCGGTCTTATTCCTTATTTGTATACTATTTTAATATCGTATAAAGTACACTGATTATTACTAGTAATCATATTATCTCATCTCAATTTGAACTCTTTCTGTAGAAGCAAAAACCTAAAAGAGATTTAAACCAAGACTCCTTCCTGCTCCAATCGTACGAGCCGAACCCTCTTTACAGCGCATTTCGGTAAGGGACACTCAAAAAAGCTCAGATCGCGTAACACGTAAAGCCGCCCGCGGACGGGAGCAGCGTGACCTCGTAGACGCTCCTTGGCTAGTCGGCCGGCTCGGAGAAGTGGGGGATCTTTTAGCATGACCATTTCACATAGCTTATCGACAGATGATCGCAATTAGGCGTATGACTGTTTTTCAGGCCGGTTGATTCCCTTAAAAAAAAAGTGACAAGGAACTTAGAACAACTGCCACGTTTTTGAGCGCAATCGAAAAATTATTTCACATTAAAATAGCAATTTTACGATTTTTTTCGATTTAAAAAAAAATTCTTCTTCTTATAGAACCTACATGCTTTATTCGATTGAAATGATTTTTTCACAGAACCTTAATTTTATGAATTTATATATTTTTGTGAAATTTGAACGCAATCGAAAAATAATTTCTCATAAAAATCGCAATTTTACGCTTTTTTCGTTTAAAAAAACATACGCTCATCCTACAACGCGCCTGAAAAAGCGTTTACGAAGGTTCCAAGTATAAACAATTTTTATTCAGCTACTAATCTAATCACCATAATTTTTATATATAAAAAAATACAACAATATAATCATCAAACACACCATAAAATTATTATTTCATTAACTTTTAATGTCCCAGGCGGCGCAATATGACCTAACCGGTTGAAGCGCCCTAGGTTCTCACGTCGTCGTCCAGTCTTTCTACGACAGTTATTGTGTCACTTAATATACATTGAATTATGTGCCACGGAACTAAACATCCGGTCACGTAATCTACTGATAAGAACCAGGCGAGGGTAGGAACAACCCGGGTCAGTCGTTGCAGGTTCACTACGCGGACAGGTCGCTGTGATAGCCGGCGATGTCCACGAGACGGAGAAGACGAGGACTCAACAGTACAGTGTATAGTGAGGAGTAGATTCTAGTAGCAAAGCAAAACACTTGCAAAAGTAAAGATATCCCACGCAAACTAAAAACTTAAAAAAAGCTCATCCATCAACGCGGCGGGACTTTAGCGTTTTCCTAGTAATTGTACTCCAAATATAAAATAATTTTACTCACCGGCATTTACCGATTTGTATTTCATTTTTTAAATTCAAGTAGATGTTTTCTCTAAAATGTTTCGATTGCCGTCGGTATTTTGACTTTTTTCTTTTCTTAATTGTGTTTTCATGACTATTTACTCATTATCTATTTCCCTCGGGTCACATTGTTCTTATCTTTTATGAACTTAGAAAACAATTTCTAATTATTATTTCATTAACTTAAGTTATAACAGGCGGCTCAAGAAGACCTTGTATCGTTTGAAGTGCCCTAGTTTCTCACGTCACGTCGTAGTCATACAAAACACGACGGGGTTCGCATTGTTTAACCGTTGTTTTACCAAGTTTGTTCGGATACGTGGTTTTGTATTATTGCTAAATAAATATTTAAAATTCATATTTATTTATTTAGCAATTAGAAAATTCGATGGGCACTGATAACTTTACTGTTTTGTGCCCTAAAACCCCAATAACTAACTAACTAACTAACTAACTAACTAACTAACTAACTAACTAACTAACTAACTAACAAAATTTCGTTCTATTATAAACACAGTTCCTTGTTTCACTTACTTTTATTCGAATAAATAAGTTTTCTTTCCTTTTTAAACTCCGAAAACTGTAAAATAATTATCAAATATACCATAAACTCATTTCAATAACTTTCAAAACCACAGGCGTAGTAATATAACCTAAACGGTTGAAGCGCCCTAGTTTCTCACGTTGTCGTGTGTTGGTATTTCGCTGCTGGGTCACAGAATATGCTTATCGAATACTACTCGCAAACATCAGGTAGTAATAAGAAGAGTATATTACTCTCCGAAACTAGAGGCGAGCTCTGGCGGTCGTCGTCGCGGACACCTCCCCTTCCCTTGACAACCTCCACGATGACGATGACATAGACGATGACGGCGCGACGTAAGACCCCCCCCCCCATTTCTACCCCTACCCGTGGCTGGTTCTGACCAGCATGGCCCCGACTCCCGATATCCCCTATGCTAGAGTGGTGCATTACGATCTAACGTTGACGCGCCCTAATAAACTTAAAAGCTGTATTCTGCAGTAAAGGAAGTTTGATTATTTATTATCTGTTACGCAACAAATTCCTCCATTAAATGCGAGAAAAGAGCATAGCTTCAATGTAAGCTTGGAGAATGACAACCTTTGACAATAAAAATATTAATATATATAAACAGCAATATGACCATGACAACACACACTATGTGGATGGTTCGGTCCAGTTTGGAACTCTCCTCCCAACACCCCCTAGGCTACAGTGGCGTAATAGGACCTCACGGTTGACGCGCCCTTGATCCAGATAAACTATGACAAACATCAGGATACGATCTTCGTCTGCAGCACTGAATCGTGTATAACACATCTCTCTCGAGTGTGATACGGTATCTACGTGGGATTTTATTTATTTATTCAACGTCTTCTCTAAATGAACAAAGATCCTTACTGAACAAGGACGAAGGATATGCTGGTCTGTGTTTGTGTTGTTCGCTGTTCATTTGCCATATCATCGTACGTCATATGCTGGCAGAATGTAGGTCGCAAATATGATGCCTTACTCACGCATTTTCTGGTAATGTATTTAACCACATTTAAATTAACATAAATTTCGTTATTTATTTATCAAAATAATTTTTCTATTGCTATTACAATCTAAGCTTCCAATTATTTTCTTATAAAATTATAAACCAATATAATAGTCATACATTATAAGCTTATTTTATTAACTTACCGTTTCACAAGCGGCTCCATACCGGATGAAGCGCCTTAGTTTCTCACATCGTCATCAACAAGGATCTTGAATTGAGTTAATGGTATATTCAAACTTTGATAATTTGTTGAGATAATTAGAAATTCGTTTTGAGCGTGTCATTAAAGCACCGCCCCCATTGCAGATATCATTTATTAATATTTTAAAGTCTTTGTATTGTATGACTATGTTAAATAGGCAACTGAAAAAACGACAACCCGAACGATGACACAGACGATGACGACCACGACGTTAGAAGCCCCCATTCCTCCCCCCACCCGTGGCTGGTTCTGACCAACATCAAACTTTCCTACCCTCATCCCCTACAGACAAAGTGGCGCATTATGGCTTAACGGTTGACGCGCCCTAGTTTCTCAAGTCCTCGTTTATTCTCTTACTCCGCGGTGTTAACTGAAGTCAACGGGACCTGACACCAACCTCCACACAGCGCAAGGACGCTGACCACCGCACCTGGGACTACAGCAACCAGGGAGGCTTCGGACCCCACGACCACTCCCCAAACAGACAGAATATTAAGAAATGTCTTATTTCGCCCTTAGTTGACATGAGACTGAGCCAACCCTGTCGGCATAGACGCCACCAACGTGAAGAAATAGCCACCAGAGAACGATATTTGAAATAGGACAGAACTACCAGATGGACCCGCGGCTGTTTCTGACCAGCCTGGGACTTTCCACTGTACATCCTCTAGGGTAGAGTGGCGCATTATGACCTAACGGTCGACGCACCCTACATCCAAATAACCCCAACAATTTTAATCTGTCTTTCTCATTCTAGGTTTTTTTCATTTGACGAAAATTTAAGTCACTCCAAAAACATTAAATTTTTCATTCATTTAAATACCTAATAAATCTCTTGATATATCATTGAAATGGGATCAGTTTATTTTATTTTTTTAATAATCTAAGAAAACATTAAAATCATCAAACACAATAAACTGGAATCCATAAATAATCACAGGAGGTGCAATATTATGATCTAACCAGTCGAAGCTCCCAAGTTTCTCACTTCGTATTTCAATGATTTGCTGATATCCTGGCTTAGGCAGGCTGTATCAAAATGAGGGTAATTTCTGTTGGGGTAAAAATACCCCTGAGAATTTTACTTTGGTCCATCGACATCGACGAGGACATCGTGTGAGTCATAAGAAGAATGTAATAGATTACAATACTTATAAACTCCCAAGTGTACTTGAGGAGGGGGTCGGGGAGGGGTTAATTTTGTCTCATCGCGAGTCTAAACTAAATTTATTAACCGACAATGTCCCCGTCTGAGCCCATGGTATAATGGCCCTATAGAGCATGGCGCTGCTAATCGTTAAAGGCGAAAAATCAGCTCGTAATTATGAGAGTACTCCCTGAATCTAGAAACGAGCTCAGGCTGTCGTTGACGGGGACCCCTCCCTTTCAATTGACGACTTCCCCGACAATAACGACCATGACGAAACGAACGATGACAAAGACAATGACGAACGCGAAGTGAGAACCCCCACTTTACACCCCTTATACCCGTGTCTGGTTCTGACCAGTATTGGACTTTCCTCCCCATATCCCCTAGGCTATAGAGTGGCGCATTAGGACCTAACGGTTGACGAGCCCTTAATCCAAATAAACCAAAATCCAAATAAACTTTGATACTAAAATACCATATTTTTGAGCGACCGTAGCGAGCGTCTCCACTTGACTCTTATGGCTCGAATGTCTGTTTTTTTCTCTTTTTTTTCTGTTACTGCTTCGGTACAGGTCACACCGTTTCTCTGATCGACCTGAAATTTTGCACACATGTACATACCACCTAGGTGAGTTGCTGTATAGTTTTTGAACAAAATCCGATCGTTGGTTATAAAAAAAAAAAAGTTCCGATAGTAATGAAATTTTGCAGGGTCAAATTTTCAGCTAAATCGGTCAAGACCTTAAAGACTTATTGGTAATCATAAATCGAAAAATAATGTGGGCCACGGACAGATTAAGTGGGCGGAGGGGGAAGGGGTTGCAATCGATGTAGTGGGTTGGGCCTGACCTTTCATGTGTATTTACTCGTCATTTATTACCCTCGGATCATCTCTTTAATTTATTTAAACTTTGAAAACAATATAATCATCAAACACACCATACACTCATTTGATTAACTTACAACATCACAGGCGGCGCAATGTGACCTAACCGGTTGAAGCGCCCTAGTTTTTCACGTCGTCTTCAACGATGAACTCGTCTTAGACCCGACTCCCGTGGCCCACCGGTCGCGTCACCACCTCTACCTGGTAAAGATGGCGTCGTGCGCGTCGTGTCCCCCCGCTCGACGCATGGCACTTTTGTTCGCCCGGCTCATGAGCTGGTGTTACTGCCCCTTGCTTAGTTAGCCAGGGAGGTTTCGTTTGTTTCCGTTTTCTTCTCTATTTTCTTTCCTCTTTTCCTCAATTCTTTAGTTAGTTTTCCTTGTCGAAGTGATTGTTTGGTGGGCGGTTTGATCGCGCCGTTTAGTTTGTACCGTTTTAGTCTATTCAGATCTTCAATGCACCAACAACCCAGTTGTTGGCTGGTCCTGACCAGCATAGGATTTTACTCCCGTATCCCTAGGCGAGAGTGGCGCATTATGACCTGACGGTTGACGTGCCCTTACTTCTTAAAACTTGGTTTTATTAATAAATATATCTGACTCGTTGTTGTTTACCATAAATGGATATGACAACGCCGACAAAAATTTTTTAAAACCCTATCAAAGTTATTGTTTACCATAATAATTTTTTAATTCTTTTGTCATCCCCT